>MUZC01002595.1:0-13570 GCA_002072015.1 Radix auricularia
TGTAGTAGGACACAGTGCTACACATCATGTAGTAGGACACAGTGCTACACATTATGTATTAGGACACAGTGCTACACATCATGTAGTAGGACACAGTGCTACACATCATGTAGTAGGACACAGTGCTACACATCATGTAGTAGGACACAGTGCCACACATCATGTAGTAGGACACAGTGCTACACATCATGTAGTAGGGCAAAGTGCCACACATCATGTAGTAGGACACAGTGCTACACATCTTGTAGTAGGACACAGTGCTACACATCATGTAAACGTTAGAACGTGCTACAAAACACAGTGCACCCGTACACAGTGCTACGAAGTACGCACTAAGTAATGATGGTACAGCTGAGCACATTCAAATTGTTAATAATTTTTTACCTTATCATTAATTGATCTTCTTAATAAACCCACAATGAGACCCACGGCATTAGGTGTATACTATAATAAAGATAACACCAAAATACCACATTTAACTAAACCCCACAAAGATTCGATTTCTATTCTAAATAACACCTTTAAAATAATTTAAAAGCCTGAAAGTCTGGTGTGAAAAAGTGTTTTTTTCCCTTCGTTTTGTGAAAATAAAATTTAGGATAGATATTGTATTATGGAAATATGAATATTGTTCCAAAGAGTTAATGAAATAAAACCATTATTGTCATTGTGGTGTTTCAGTAAGTACTCAAACTGAATCATTATTTTAAAACCAAAGATAAGTGTGAATTAGACTGACATGCTAGGAACATTTAGTTACAGGTATGAAGCTTGGATCAAAAAGACTATTTGCTCCAATATGTCTTGTATCTACAACACCAACTACATGAACTACACGAACTACACCAACTAGATCATCTACACCAACAGTACCAAAAACACCAACTAAAAAAAACAACAACAACATCAGCTACACCAACAACACCAACTAGGTCAACTACATCAACAGTACCAAAAACACCAACTACACTAACTAATAAAACAACACCAACTACACAAACTAGGTCAACTACACCAACAACACCAACTACACAAACTAGGTCAACTACATCAACAACACCAACTACACAAACTAGGTCAACTACATCAACAACACCAACTACACAAACTAGGTCAACTACACCAACAACACCAACTACACAAACTAGGTCAACTACACCAAAAACACCCAAAACACCAACAATACCAAAAACACCAACTACACCAACAATACCAAAAACACCAACAATACCAAAAACACCAACTACACCAACAATACCAAAAACACCAACTACACCAGCAATACCAAAAACACCAACTACACCAACAATACCAAAAACACCAACTACACTAACTAATAAAACAACACTAACTACACCAACTATACCAAGTACATCAACTTCATTAACTATAACCCCTGATCAAGTTGTCTTCCCATAAGTTCATCTGCATCAGTGGTTCCCAAAGTGGTTCATACGGACCCCAGGGATCCCTGGTACCATTCTGAGGGTCAGTGGAAAATTAAAATTGATTTGAGGGTCCCTGAAAAACGTCAGGGGTCCGCGCAAGGCTCAATATAAAATAGTAATATTTTGATCTATTTTATTACCCTGGAAAGTAAAATGAATAAATAAAATAGAATCTGAATGCTTTTTCTACTGGTTACTTTTATTCATGGAATACAATTTTTTTTTTACCTTTAACAGGAAGAACCCCGGATCTATAATAAACTCCACAGCTATAACCAATCAAAATATTTGGTTTATTGAAAGAAATGCAAAAAAAAAAAAACCAATAAGTAGATCAGAAAAATAACATGTAAAACGTGATAAAAAGAAACTTCTGCAAGGCTGGGTATTTTTGATGTATTGGGGAGTTATTTTTATGAAAATGGTTTCCTTACATCAAACTATTTTTAAGGGCTTCACTGCAGCATTCCATTGAAGAAGTTAATTATTAACAGTGTTTATCACTACAGATAAGAGTATGAATGACAGGAGAAAATAAGCCTTCAATACAGTGTTGAATATTTTGTGAGGCATGGGCTCATTACATCACCAGGAAATAGTATTTCCCCTATGTGTCTTCTATGTAATAAAACTTTGTTGAATAGCTCACTGAAAACTTCAAAACTTAAGGAAAACATTTACTAAAATTACAAAGTGAAAAAGGGTGAAGATTTAAGGTATTCTCAAAAGGAGAGGTAGGACTGCAATGAGGCTTATACAAAATTAAATGGAAAAGACGTAAACAAGGTAAGGGTTAGCCTGACCGGACGTAACAAAACAGCGAACGTTTCGGCAAAGAGCCTTTATCAACGAACATACAAGACACAAACAAAACGAAAATAAAAATAAAATTAAAATAAAAAATTAAGGAACTTAGCTGCGGTGAAATCCAATGTATCCAAAAAAGTCCTTTGGATTTCACCGCAGCTAAGTTCCTTAATTTTTCCTGTATTTTATTTTACAGGAAAGATATGTTAAAAATTCAGTCTTTCCGCTTTTAAAAAAAATTAGATTTTAAATTTCAAACGCGCGCCACACGATAGTCTTATAAGAAATCAAGGTTCGTCCAGCTCATGTGTTGGTCAGTTAGAAATAAGTAATTGGTCATCTCCCGCAAGACCGACCCACATAGCCAACTTACCTGACTGCATTGTGAAGATAATGAAAGCACTGGTGAGGAGCCACGTTGCGTCATCCCATGTTTGTGGCTCACCTGTTGACGTGGACACGTCAAAAGCTAACGTTGTTGTTTGGATTGTTGACGTCACATTGACCGGACCGATGCTACTCTCCGTCGTGCCCTCCATGTTAATTTACTCAATCATCCTTAAAGCTGGGAAAAGACGAAACAAACAGTTGAATGAAAATATAGCATACATTAATCAAATAGCAAACAGAAATAATGACATAGATTTAAACAAAATACCTAACTGAAAATATTAACAAAATGAAATATATTAAACAAATAGCAGAACAACAATGTACAGTGAACAAAATGTTGAAGGAAAGTTGACATAACACATTTTAATTAGCTGAATGAAAAAATAGCATATACATCACACATATGAAAGTAAGCAGTTAAAGTTGAGTTTCAACATATCTCTGATAACTGGGGAAGTAATTATACATTCAAACCAAGATATATTAACTTTAGAGGGCATACGAATTTCAAAACTTTTAAATTTTATTATCCATATAAATGTTTTCAGTGGTATCGCATTTTAAATATTCTGGTATCGTAATCAAAATCTAGAGGTATCGACGTCAACAAATCAATGACGTCATTCTTGGGTAACGTTGATTGGTTCTGTGTTAATGTTGTTATTTCTGACCTCATGGTTTGAGGCTAAGGCAAAAGTGCGAGAGCGTGACCGAAGTCAACTGTGACTTATTACCGCGGCCAGGAGATCCTGTACTAATCTCACGTCAGCTCTTTACATCAAAGTCATGTATTAGCGGATTCGTTAAATTTCTTGTTTGCACTACTGATTTAATCTCTTGTTTTATTGCCCGAATTAACCTACGAACACCAAGGGTCATCCTTGTTTTATTGCCCCAATTAACATTCAAACGCCAAGGGTCATCCTTGTTTTATTGCCACAATTAACCTTCAAACACCAAGGGTCATCCTTGTTTTATTGCCCCAATTTACCTTCAAACACCAAGGGTCATCCTTGTTTTATTGCCCCAATTAACCTTCAAACACCAAGGGTCATCCTTGTTTTATTGCCCCAATTAACCTTCAAACGCCAAGGGTCTGATCATTAAATTCTTCTAATTTCTTGTCACGGTTGTCTAAAAATTGACAATCAGATTTATAGAGAAAGCTAAAACTCTAGTAAGTGATCGTAACAGATCACAGATGGTCAATTATTTTTAGTGTTTACTTAACGAGCGCTGACCACAAAGATCATGTCAGTATCATCCACTGTTTCATGAGTTGACTTAACGAGCGCTGACCACAAAGATCATGTCATATCATCCACTTTTTAATGAGTTGACTTAACGAGCGCTGACCACAAAGATCATGTCATATCATCCACTGTTTAATGAGTTGACTTAACGAGCGCTGACCACAAAGATCATGTCATATCATCCACTGTTTAATGAGCTGACTTAACGAGCGCTGACCACAAAGATCATGTCATATCATCCACTATTTCATGAGAAACATCATCGTACATACATTGATGACGTCAAATGTTGGTAATATTTCTGAGAAATTAACTGAATTACGATTTGTTGGGACTTCCATGTCTAATTATCAATTACTTTTTTTTCTTTGGTGTGTAAAGAAGAAGACAAATGCCTGAAAAAATCTTGTGTATGTGTTTTAAAGACTAAAAATATTTTTTTACTACTTAAGCATTCACACAAATTTGGACCTGACATCGGTTGGGGAAAGTAAAGGCAGCTGGGCATTGTGCTAAAACACCTGTGAATGCTACCTTTACTTGCCCTATAGGCAAGCATGGTCTAAAAAAAAGAGCTGTACTAAGAAACTAGGGCAGAATGGAATCCATGTTTCATTTTATCGCTAACCATTTCATTTAAAATGTCAACAATTTGTCTTTTTAGTTTGATCTCTGTGCTATTTATTAAAACAATAAAACAATGAAGTCCAGAGTTTTATTAATCACCTTAAACGGGAAATATGTGTTAATACTTTTAACTCTATTATAATTTACGAGGAACAAAGCCCGTCCAAGGACGTTCCGCCATCGTTTCGGTGGCATGTTGTACCTCCCCTACAACAGCCGTCTCGGCGGCCATAAATGTGCATTACGACAAAAATACTATTTATTATAGTTATAATAAATGATTTGTAAAAGCAAAGTTTTTGACAATAAATCCCAACGCAGACCGCTACTTTCTGGCTAGTGGTTTTTACATTTTATATATTTGTTTATTAACTTACTAATATTAATTTCATTAAAAATAAATTCATAATACACTGATATCCGGATACTATTCGGATCTGCGATAAGTATTGGCCACATCCTGATATTTACGAAAATCTTGATATCTGGTCCGGATATCCGGCAAGCCTCTAGTTTACTAGAAAAGGAATAGTATTTAACTATATATGTGTTGATAATTACGTCTTTATTAGAAACATTTGAATTGGGCCATCGCTTTCCACGTCAAATTCACAGACTAATTACAGAATTAGAATTATAATTTTGAGTTAATGACAAAATGTGTGTCACAACAGAATTTAACAAAATTCACAACTTCACTCACACGTTAAAAAAAAAACTCCTTGGCATCGTGTGACAAATGTAATTAAACATTTTTTACGGATCTATCAAATAAAGAAAGCACCCTTAAAAAAAAAAGCAAAAGCTCAATTTCATGTGCGTACACAAAAATGTGCGTAACGTAGTTTGTCAAAAAAATATTTTTTAAAAACCCAATGCTCAAAATAAAGTCTTGGAAAAAATTTAGCGCACAAAAAGTAACTCGCTTTGAACGTCCGCGTAAACTTGTTCAATCTGTAAATATTATTTAATTTTTCTGATTGGCTGTGGGAGTCGGAAGGAGATTGAGGGACCAATTGCTATCGATGGCCGCACAGAACATTGCCTTTTATTATATAGGAAGATTTATAATATTAACTATCTTCACATAAATTGCAAGATTGTCCTTTTAAAAAAAACTATTCGAAAATTCCATCATCGTATTTTTGGTAAAAGTTCACGAAAATTCTATCTTGGAAAGCAATCCCTGAATCAAAAGCTTAGATGACAAAATATTTTCATTAGTCGTTTTATGCCAGAGTCATCAAAGTAGATCTTTCACACAAAGTAGTTCTTGTACACAAATTAGATCTTGTACATGAAGTAGGTCTTGTACACAAAGTAGATCTTGCATACCAAGTAGCTCTTGTATACAAAGTAGTTCTTGTAAACAAATTAGATCTTGTACACAAAGTAGATCTTGTACACAAAGTAGCTCGTGTACATACAATAGTTATTGTACACAAAGTAGATCTTGTACACAACGTAGACCTTGTATACGGGTTGTCAAGCGTGTTTGATTAATTGTAAATCAAACTTTAAGAAAGCCATTTAAAAATATATTTAAAACCACCATAAAAATGGATCTTATAGTAAACCTTGAATTTAATAGCCTGTTCATTTGGGCAAAATAAAACCTGGTTGTAACTTTAATTATCTATATCAAGCAATTATATGCCAACGAAAGGGAAATTCACTACAGTGTTATTCGATAGCAACCAGCTGATGAAATATAATTTATAACTTTTTGTTCAATGAATGAAATCAAAATTGTGACAAAAAATAGATTTTAAAAACCCACTAAATACGACGCTGAAAACAATTGAGAGGTAATGTAAGAAATGTTAATAGATATAATACAGCATTTTTTTTTCCCGTTTGTCAAAAATCTAAACATTATAAAAATAAGAATACTTCACACCTTTGTATGTGACGCATTGTCTCCAGTCATATATCACTATGACCCCAGTTGAATGGTCAACTTTGAGCAGCAACTCATCAAAGAGGAAGACAGCTCTTGAAAACTCTTAATTTGAAACTCAGAGGTGGTGTCAAGTAAACGGGACAACAAAATCCAAATACTTCAAGCGCCGCCACTGTTTCTCAAAGATGTACCTCTCTGTTTTATTGGATTATCCAAATACGTTTCCCCAGCCTGATAAAGCTACATGATATGAGAAACTAAACTTAAAAATTACATTTCATTTATTTATCAGAATAGTTCATTAACTTCTGCTAGCACGGAGATCAAATTAAACTTTTCATCGCACATTGACGAGTGCAGAACTCAAGATACAATTAGAAAACTCATTGCACAATCGATTTTCATTTATTTTTTAAAATTTAGTTGATAAAATGTTGAATTGAAGAGAACTCAATTGAAGGCTGACAAGGATAGAAGAGAGAAATGACAGCTCGAGCAATCTTTGACGTCATTGTAATCTGACGCCACACTTCCGTTTCACAGAAGTTTTGTTAAGATAATGACTCGTCAAACGCCAGTGATTAAAGGTGTTAGGAACTTGAGCTTAGACGAGGTTGAAAACTGATGGGTGGTGAAGATTGTACATTAAAAGGTTGACAGAAATGGTGCACTTGACGTCTCATTAAGAGGAGGTGAAGATTGCACATGAAACGGGTGACAGAAATGGTGCACTTGACATCTCATTAATGGGAGGTGAAGATTGCACATGAAACAACGGGTGACAGAAATGGTGCACTTGACATCTCATTAATGGGAGGTGAAGATTGCACATGAAACGGGTGACAGAAATGGTGCACTTGGCATCTCACTGATGGGAGGTGAAGATTGCACATAAAACAGGTGACAGAAATTCTGCACTTGACATCTCATTAATGGGAGGTGAAGATTGCACATGAAACGGGTGACAGAAATGGTGCACTTGACATCTCATTGATGGGGGTATCTAAGATTACATGGACTGTTCTGTTAACAATGTAAAGACATGGTGAAAGAATGGGAAAGAGAGCTTTCATAGATTGGAGCTTGAGACATAGAAAGAGACATAACCGTTGAGAGAATTGAAGTGGAGAAAGAAAGAAAATGGGAGAGCTACAGGGGGAAAGAAAGAGAGAGAGAGAGAGAGAGATTGTGAGTGAGAGAGAATGACTGAGAAACAAAAAACAGAGAGAGAGGAGGAGATAACCAGGGAGATACCTTGTAGGTATTACCCCTACTAGAGGGAATTTTATAAAATAAATTTTGATATAGTTCTACAGAAAAAAAAGTGTAAAAATAGTTCTAAAAGATAAAATGATAAGAGTGTGCAATCTATTTTTTTAACAGACAAAACAAACAAAGAACATTTAAAAAAAAAAAAAAAATGAAAGACTGTCAAACACTTGAACAAAATCAATGTTCTTCAACTTACCACATCAATTTAACACAAAAACTTCAACTTGAATTTCTGTAACATTCCATGAATGTTTAGGTAGCCAAGAGTTATTGTTAATTTGCTACCACTCCATGAATGTTAGGTAGCCAAGAGTTATTGTTAATTTGTTTTGATAATCTTTCAACACTTACAACCTAAAGACACGGGAAATAAGCGTGTATGAGAGGTTTGATAGAGATTCTAACAAGCTTCTATCAGTTATTAAAGCCATCACTTAGAATATTGAGCCCTTTGACTCCTGCGAGGTAGATTCTACTTCCTATCTGATTATCTGGTGTGCATTGGCCTCTTGGTGTTAACATAACAAATGATAATAAATTATCAGTTTGGCAACAGACATGAGTCGCTCAATTCAGTGGCTATGACTTTCTGACAAGCCACAACTCATCTTATTAAATCCATAAACTATAAGTCTAAAATAATATCTAGACATTTCCAGTGTTTTGTATATAACATTTAAAACGGGATTATATTGTTACGTGCACTTAATGAGGCCTACGTTAAAATGTTCATGTAAACAGTAAGTACATTCTCAAAAATAAAATATTTTAACGTGGGAACCCATGTGAAAAAAATGTGTTCTATCATATCGATCCGTTTCTGTTTTAGAAAAAACTTGTTTGTTTATGTAACACTGCTAGTGATAACCTTAGAAATAATTACTGTTACAGTACTTCATACACCCTCCCGAAACAAAAGGATGGGAGGGGGTGGTTCGAGAACTTCCCATCTACTAAAATTATTTAACGAAACTTTCGTTCAAGTTAGAAACTTTAACTGTATAACAATTCTAAACATACAGTCGATATTCAAACTTTATTTTCATGAACTTAATCGTTATTTAATGT
This sequence comes from Radix auricularia, assembly GCA_002072015.1. Lineage (NCBI taxonomy): Eukaryota > Metazoa > Mollusca > Gastropoda > Lymnaeidae > Radix > Radix auricularia. Next base: position 8,772 of record MUZC01002595.1, read on the forward strand.
TATTACACATTGAAGCTTTATTTTAAGCAGTATCTACATTTCTGTAAAATATTATTATTATTTTTTTTTTAATTCGAAACGATTAATTGCTGTATTTGTAAGAATCTCGTTTAACGGAGATAGCGGGATTTTCTTCCGTTAAGTAAAATGAACATGTTACATTTAGTGATTTACTTATCTTATCTTAGATATACAGACGCTCCTTCTATGCAGAAGATAATTGCGTCCACAGACCATGAGAGATGATCTGTTGGCAAGTGATGCAGCGGTCACAGGCCACGTCTATAGGGGTTCCACGCATTACCCCAGCCGCCTAACTATTGTCTAGTTAGGTACCCATTCGGGGTGACTCGGGGACTCCTCAGGCCCCGAGATCAAATCCTCACCTCGTGACCATCAGTATGACTGTCGAGAGCGCTACCTTTCGACCACCACGAGATTTCTTCCTATTTGTTCATGTATTTAAAAGATTCCTTTGTATAATTAATAACCTAGAAATTAGGTAAATGTATTGGGCACATTTATCCCAAATGTGAAGATTTTAAAAACATATTTAATTTTTTTTTAAATATTTATAACAAGAAAAATATTTGGAGAGTATATTTATAAACAATTGTGTCTTTTTTTTAAAGTATTTTTTTCCATCTATACAAATAATTATAAATATGAACATAACTTTAATAACTGTCAATTTCATTTGTAGTTAATACTCTGTAGTTGAATCTAAACATATGTTTGATAACACTGATATACTAGAAGCACCGAGTTAACATTTCGGCTTTAAAAAAGTCTTATGATACAGTTGTGCAGATAAAATACACTGGTAGAGATATTGAAGATTGAAATTACCTGTATCTACGATAAACAACGATGTTTGTTTGTACTGTAAATGTTATTTCAATATCACTCATCCTTTCATTTAGTTCAAGAAGCTGAAATACCCGTATGTTGCAACAAGTATTTAGAATCGCACAGTAGTCACGAATTTTTAGAATTCAATATTTGTAAAGAACCAGACATTTTACTTTTAATATGATCAACATTTGATCGACTTGATGGAGAAATATCGGCTCACAACCAACAAACTAACTCAATCACCAACAACGAATGACTTGACATAACGAAGTGTAAAATTGAAAACTGATTGCTGCGAGCACAAATAATTTAATGCTCACATTAGAGGATCCGTTGGTTTTATTGTGGTGAGCGCAGACGGTATTTCAGAGCTCGCCGTCGCCTCGGGGCCTGGTTTAATTTCGTTCAGTATTCGCTGAGTTTTCTTGCTATAGAGTCTTGGGTTAAAATTCCCAAACAAAATTACTTATTTAACGTGGCCCCTTCCAGATTCGATGCTGAGTTTTAATGTGATAACTTGAGACTAAGTTTATTGGTGGACTAATAGTTTTATTGATTGTAATTGATTGAAATTAATCTTTTTTTTTCAAATTATTTGATTCTCTTTATAATTTCCTGGGTTTCTCTAAAGGCAGTTTTTAGTAGAAAATTGAAAATACGCGATTGTTGAGTCTAATTTAATTTATTTTAGCGATTGTTTAGTGTTTTTTTTAAATTTCACTTAGCGATTATTACGTTTTAATTTATTCGAGTGATTATTAAGTTCTAATTTATTCTTGGGATCGTTAAGTTTTAATTCATTCTAGCTCGTGACGTGTTTTGTCATCAGTTTACTAAAATCTTGTTTGAATTCATTTTTACAACAACAACCCCATCCCCCCTCCCGATTACGACTTAGGTAGACAGCAACGTCATCGTCAACCGTTGAACAACTGACTGGACGAAGGTGATGTGTTCTAAATGACCAGGAGCGTGCTGGCCGTTGTCCGGTCTCTTGGTTAAAGATCTTTTGTTAATGTTAGCTAATTACCTTAACATTGTGAAAATAAAAACAAATTCAGATTTGTCATGCGATCTAGGGTCAAAGGTTAATATAATAAATTCAGAGAATAATTTTTTTTTTAAACTTTACCTCTTCTAACAGACAAAATCTGTCTCATTAATGAGCTACTTGACAAGTTTCCTATGGACTGATTCAAATTTGAAAAACTTTATATGATGTTATTCTAAGACGTCATAAAGTGATGACGGTACAATCGAATGTTTTAATGTTACATTAGCGATGTACTAAGCAAGGGATCTCCAAAATTGTCTGCCGAAGGGCCGCATTAACTGTCAAACAGCAGTCTGTGGGGGGGGGGGCGACTTCTAACCCTCAACCACTTAGTTTTGTGGTATACTATGTTTTAAAAAAGGGTTTGTTTGTTTGTTTTTTGTTGTGAGTGTGAGTGTGAGTGAGTGAGTGAGTGAGTGTGTGTGTGTGTGTGCGTGCGTGCGTGCGTGCGTGCGTGCGTGCGTGTGTGCGTGTGTGTGTGTGTGTGTGTTTGTGTTTGTGTGTGTGTGTGTGTAGATTAAAGGGTCCTCAGAGGTCGATTGAATGAGAGGGTCGCATCTGGCCCGCGGGCCGTAGTTAGGAGACCCCTGTAGTAAGCGATACAATCATAAGTGGGAAACCAATTAGATTTTTTTAAACGGGTCCTCGGATACAAAGTTTTAGAGACACTGCCATACTGCAGTCCTCGTGAAAGGTAAAGAAAAAAACATGTCCAAGCCCAAGGATAGGCTACTCCGTATTACGCAACTAAAAAGCTACCGAAGCACTGTAATTGACGGAGACAATGCTAGTTAGAGCTGCTAATGGTGTATGATAAAATGGAGATAACGAGGTCACATGTTTTTAAAGTGCCACAAATCCACTATTTAACAGATTTTTTAAACAAATATAAGCTTTTTTTTTTAATGTTTCCTTTTTTTATTTTTTAGTCCAATATTTTCCTACATTTCTAGTTCATCAGCTTAAATAAGGGCTAATGACTGGGTAGAGTACATGACTGAGTAATAAGTAGATTATAACATTGAGGAAAGTAAATTTTTTGACAAACATGGCAGATTATATAACTGGAAAATAGTTGTGATACCCTGAGAACGAAATTAAATTAGTAAATAGCATGTGTTGAATGGAGTAGAAATATATCAATTAGAGTAGGAGTGTGTGTCTTTATGAGTGAATAGAAGAGTGTGTGTCTTAATGAGTGAATAGAGGAGTGTGTGTCTTTATGAGTGAATAGCGGAGTGTATGTCTTTATGCGTGAATAGAGGAGTGGGTGTGTCTTTATGAGTAAATAGAATAGTGTGTGTGTCTTTATGAGTGAATAGAGGAGTGTGTGTCTATATGAGTGAATAGAGGAGTGTGTGTCTATATGAGTGAATAGAGGAGCGTGTGTCTTTATGAGTGAATAGAGGAGTGTGTGTCTTTATGAGTGAATAGAGGAGTGTGTGTCTTTATGAGTGAATAGAGGAGTGTGTGTCTTTATGAGTGAATAGAGGAGTGGGTGTGTCTTTATGAGTAAATAGAATAGTGTGTGTGTCTTTATGAGTGAATAGAGGAGTGTGTGTCTTTATGAGTGAATAGAGGAGCTTGTGTCTTTATGAGTGAATAGAGGAGTGTGTGTCTATATGAGTGAATAGAGGAGCGTGTGTCTTTATGAGTGAATAGAGGAGTGTGTGTCTTTATGAGTGAATAGAGGAGTGTGTGTCTTTATGAGTGAATAGAGGAGCGTGTGTCTTTATGAGTGAATAGCGGAGTGTGTGTCTGTATGAGTGAATAGATGAGTGTGTGTCTTTATGCGTGAATAGAGGAAGGGATGTGTCTTTATGAGTGAATAGAGGAGAGTGTGTCTGTATGAGTGAGCAAAATATATTATTTTTATTACATTTAAAAAATAACAACAATAGGCCTATAAGTTTCGTTGTATATTACATTGCCGAATTCATGTAGGATTAATAGCTCTAAATGGTGTTGATGTTCTCCGCTATAAACAGTTCAGATTTTGTCACAGCTAAAGTGATATTAATGAAACAAAAAATGGTATTTAACTACTAGCGCATCCGGGCAAAACAGCGACTGTCAAAACAGCGACGGTCGAAACAGCGACTGCATCAAAACAGCAACTGTCAAAATAGCGACTGCATCAAAACAGCGACTGTATCAAAATATTGACTGTTTACTTTTTCTTATGATAATGCTGGTTTTTTGTAGAGAAGGGACTATATGAAACAAATTGTTTTTGTTTTTTTATATTTCATTAATTGATTTTGATTTTACGAGGAAAAGCGTAAAACCACTGAAAAAAATATTTAAAAAAAAAAAGAAAAGATAAATGTGGTCCTTTCTGAGTATGTTTGGCATGGGAGTGGAGGGAAGATTGACTTTTATGTTATAGTGTAATGTATACCTAAGGTTGTGGCGAGTGTTATTGGAAAGGTAAATAATGGAATGAGAAGCAGAATGAATTTAGGTACCTTTACAAAAGACTATCTGACCACGTGGCATTTTTTATTGTCCTATTACATCGCCACTTTGATCGGGGTGGAGATATCAATTGAAGTCTACAGAGATCAGGCACTGTTCGTTTGCTGGACCATGTTACATCAGGCCATGTTACGAGGGCTAGACTAAGCGACGCCCACAGGTCAAATGACTGGGGGTAGAGTGAATCTACGTACCTTTACCTGACCACATGACCTTTTTATTGTCCGATTACATCGGATCGGGTGTGCTTAGTTGGGCGTTGACAAGGATACCAGGTATATAGGCATGCTCGCAAACAACAGGCTGTTGATGATTTTCTTTTTAAATCATATATGCACTATGTAGCTAAGACAAATTAAATGTTATTAATTCTTTGTTAATATAATTTTATTTTCCCTGAGCAGGTTTTTTT
>MUZC01002595.1:13580-44339 GCA_002072015.1 Radix auricularia
GGTTTTTTTTTTTTTTTTTGAATTAATGAGTGTATACCAGTGAGTGTATACGTAGCCTAAGTAAATTGATAAAAAATTTATTTTAAACAAAACTTTTAATTTCAATTAATACTTTATCAAAATGAGATAAATGTCATATAATTTAAGTAGCCTTCATCTTTTCTGTTTTGAATCTTCCTTTTAATTCCCTTATTTATTATAGACTTAAGACAAATTAAATGTTATTTTTAATTCTTTGTAGATATAATTTTATTTCACTTACCAGCTGTTTGTATATGAATAAGTGCATATGTATGTGGCATAAGCAAATCTACACCATTAATTGTTTTTAAATTTTATTTAAATCAAAATTTATAATTTTCATTAAATACTTCATCAAAATGTTGCTTTTTTTTTGTTTTATTTTTTTCTATGCATTTATGTATTTTTTTCACTTGGGTCCTAGGATAAGTTTAGACAATGAAAGGGGTCTATGTGTCAAAGAGTTTAAAACCACTGTGTTAGGTTTACGGTTGGACCAAACTAGCTTTGCGGTAAAGTCGCTGTTTTGATACAGTCGCTGTTTTGATACAGTCGCTGTTTTGATACAGTCGCTGTTTTGATACAGTCGCTGTTTTGATACAGTCGCTGTTTTGATACAGTCGCTGTTTTGACAGTCGCTGTTTTGATACAGTCGCTGTTTTGATACAGTCGCTGTTTTGACAGTCGCTGTTTTGATAAAGTCGCTGTTTTGAACCCGAGCCAACTACTAGTTTTTAATTTTAATTTAAAAGAAAATCACTGTTATTCCCAGTCTTGTGACTTATTTTTAAACAATTTAGAAGTAAGGAGTTACATTTTTCATCAGTAAAAATATTTAAATTAGGTTTAAAATCAGCCGACATTAAAACAATAATAATCTTAACACCTTTTTCGTTTTTTTTTTTTTTAAAATTAGGGGCCGTCCATAAATGACGTCACGCGCCTAGGGGGGAGGGGGTTCACACTTTTGTGACGATGCGTGACGTGGGGGAGGGAGGGGTTGAAGAAATGTGACGTCACATCGAAAGGGTAACTTTAAATAAAACTTCCACTTAAATATTTGGTCATTTAAAATTTATTTAATGACTTTTTTAAAAAACATTCAGTGCTTCTCAAAGTGCCGTTCGATAGGCTATCAGACACCGGTTGGCGTAAGTTAACAAGACACGAAAATTAAATANACGAAATTGTAACCCTGCGTCGTTTGTTGTTGACATCAAAGCTTTGTAACCGCAATTTCGTTTGTTCACTCGCGGCAGGAGTCTGCGAATTTTTTTTTTGGTCGGTTATCCCCCCTCCCGGAAACTGCTACTGGTGAGTTTAACAAGCAGGACAATTTTCTAAAAAGATCTGAATATGATTATAAGTAGATATGTTAAGTCAAAACGACACCGAATATCCATTTTGGCGGTGGGTGAGGGGAGGGGAATCTATTTGATACAATAATAAAAGTTTTTGATATAGTTTTTCGATTGGTTTTTTTGGTCAAACGCCTCTGGCCATTCTAAATATAATCAATGTGTCCATTTAAAATTAGTCAAAATTATTCATTAACTTTATTGAATGCATCAAATTCACGACATCGCAAATGAAAATTATTCATTAACTTTATTGAATGCATCAAATTCACGACATCGCAAATGGAGAGGAGCACAAAACAACTTTTCTTCTGAACTCACGTTTTTAAGGCATTATTTTTAAATTTGACATAAAGGATACTTGATACAGTTAAGTCATGTTGATTAAGATTATTGTTACTCGTGTCAATATAAAAGAAAGTAGGTTGGATTTAGGTGTGTTCGTATAGTACGTAAATAAGAAATCTACATAGATAACAAATTTAACAAATGCATTTTCTGGAAGGAACTGGTTCAATAGTGGGCATATGTTACCAAGCGTACACGTACACATGGCGTATTTGAATATATCTAGTGGAGTGTAGTGGATGTTATATGTCCCAAATGAGTCTGCATTACCCTTAAAAATTCCCTTTTGACCCCAGATGTTATTTTAAAATAACTTTTTTTATATATACAAAGAAGTTACAAGTAATGATCTATAATCAATGCTTAATTAGTATGCATTAAAATAAAATCTAGTCTAAGGATGTTACAACTTTTCGTGTTTTTTTTAAATTTATTTTTTTATATATTTTTTTAAAGGCCGGTTAAAAAAAGTTAAACGGTTTGAAAAAAATGGACCGATTCAAAATGATACCTAAATATTAAAATTATAAATGTTAATATTAATAATACTATTAACCCAAAAGTAGCGGATTCTAGCAAATTTTCTATGCCCACAATGATTGAGCATTACCCCCAAGAGTTCCCTTTTTACCAAAAATGAGATAATTTATAGGTGACATTACATTTACAAGCTGACCCGTCAAAACGGCCCCGACAAAACGGCTCCGGTCAAAACGACCCCTGACAATACGGCCCCGGACAAAATGGCCCCCGACAAAACGGCTATCAAATAAGTTCAGAGAAAATCATGTCAAAGCGGGAAAAGAATGCAATGGTACCCGGTGAAATGGAAAAATTATGCTGGTCGTCTGATACGACAAAGTTTGAGAATCACTGGCTTACAAGTTATTTAATTTATTTAATATCTTTTACATAGCTTCACTCATGTTACGATAATACAATGTAGACCTACAATAAATAAATACTTAAATGACAAAAAAGTGATTTGAAACATTCTTAATTTCAAAGAGAAAATATTTAATTTTTATAGGGGGGGGGTCGACGATTTTGTGACGACGCGCGACGTAGGGGGGAGGGGGTTAAAAATCGGCAAAAATCGCGTGACGTCATTTATGGACGGCCCCTTAGTTTATAATATGAATTATGTTACTATATTTCAACTTTTCATTACTGCAGAAAACGAATGCTATTTCGATCATATCTAAAGAAAATACAAAGTCGTCATTTGTATTGTCTTCAGTTAATTTTTAAAAAAGGCTTTTAGGGAAATTAATCATTATATTAGTGTTATTTCTAAATAACATGTAGCTGCTGCTTCCATGTGTAATGAACAAGGAAATTACAGCTCTTCTAAACCTGCTGTTTTCATGTGTAATAAACAAGAAAATTAAAGCTCTTCTAAATCTTACAATCTCTTTAAAACGTTGTATGTGATTTTCTGATTTTGAAAAATCCATAGCAGCTGCAGACATGAATGACTTGATATTGTGAAGTTGATTACGAACTGACCCGGAAGTAATTGTGACTCATGTCAGCTAATGATGTCAATCCCTGAATCACGTCCCTGAATCACGGAGATTACTTACAATTGACAACAAATAGTTTTCCCCTCAGTTAAGGAAGAGTATTCTGCAAGGTTCCTTGCTCTTTTCAATGATCATTATTTTAAAGAGGAGATAATTATACATCCCTTGGAAAATTCATTGACGAGTATTACTGTTATTATTTAAGTGTCAATAGATCCACACACGTGTTTACTAGAGGCGCTACATCACAGTCTCTTAAATCTACAATTTTAGATTCTGTAAATTCTATTAAATCAACAGCCCTTCAGGGAAGCAGACGTGACACAAGTTTTTATCGTGGTAATATTCAATTTCATATATGTTAAGGGTGTGGAAATTAAAGATTAATTGATCGATTTATTTTTAAAAATCTATTCTCTGAACATGAATGTGAGCGATGCAAATTTAAGAAAATATTTTTAACATTTCTATTGCAATTTATTAATGTTTATCATTTGTGTTACTGTTACGTCATCAACTTTGGGAGCCATTGAATTACCGCTGATTTTGCGAAATAATAAATCGTGAAATAACGAGATCCATATATGCATTATACAAATGTTATTATTTTAAATTAATCGATTAAATATTATTATTTCTTCGAGTAAACATTTTTTTTTATTTTAAAAAATTAGCACTACCCCTAAAATTAGGGAAACACAATTTCTTCTAAAGATTAACGTAGCTTATGTGTAACGTACTGTCACTAATGTGGTTGCTATGATATGAATATTTATTTAATTATCATATGTAATTATTAGCTTCATATAGAGCGCCGTCAGTCCCTTACAAGGTAACATAGATATATCAATTATAAATATTATTATTATTATTAGTAAAATGAAAATGTATGAGAGGATATCGATGGTAAGTTTTATCTGAGTTAACATGATGCTTCCAGAAAGTTGATGTAGGCTAATGGTTAAGTGAGTTGTTGCCTGTCATCACAAAAACGAAGAACAACCTCGTTTATTTACTCTGTAAAGTAAACAATGTGAAGGGAACAACAACTTTTAGACACACACACAAACTAAACAATTCGAAATTATCACATAATTACATTAGAAAACTTTTTTTAGAACCTCCTAAATATTGGAGTAATTTTATGTGTTTCCTTATACATGTTTACATTAAATTAAAATTTGTTAATGAACAGATTTTGTTAATTTTAAGCTATAATATACTAAAGTAAGTGCCCTCTGCTCAAAACTTGAACTTGTTTAATAAAATCAGGCAGTTTTATATCCGGCATCCTTCCGTCTCGCGAGACGATGGTGCATCACCGTTGGGTTGGGTTGCATTTTCTCGAGTGGCTGTGCAGTCGTATCCTTGAGTGACAGTCTTTGCCACAGTTTATACACACGAGTTCTGTGCTTCCAAATGTTTTGGCCTTTCTCCTAGCTCTTCTGTCTGCAGCCTCCTCCATTCTTCGCTCCTCGGCTACTATGACGCCCTCTTTGACAACTGTGCGCCACGTAGTTCGGTCTTCTGCCTTACACTCCCAGTCACTTGTGTGTATTTTGGCTGCTTTCATGTCCCTTTGACAGACATCTTTAAATCGCAAACGTGGGCGACCTGTTTTCCTCTTTCCTGAAGCAAGTTCACCATATAGGAGGTCCTTCGGGATGCTGCCGGGGCTCATTCTTTTGACATGTCCTAGCCACCTCAGGCGTCTTTCACTAAGAATTGAGAACATGCTTTGGGTATTGGCACGCGTTAGGACCTCACTATTAGGCACCTTTTCTTGCCATTTAATAACAAGGATGCGGCGCAAGCATCTCAAATGGAAGCTGTTAAGCTTACGCTCTTGTGATGTATAAGTGGTCCATGACTCGCTCCCATATAGTAGTGTACTGATGACACAGGCTCGATAGACGCACAGTTTGGTTTTCTCCGTTAGCTTGGTGTTTTGCCAGACCCGCTTATTTAGTTTAGCCATTGTTGCGGCTGCCTTGCCAATTCTGCTGTTTATTTCTTCTTCAATGGACAGTGTATTGGAGACCTTGGATCCCAAGTAGGTGAAGCTGTCCACAACCTCCAAGTTTTCGTTATCGATATTTATGGTAGGAGGAGGTCGAGTGTCTTGGGCCATGATGTTTGTCTTTTTCAATCTGATTTGCAGACCAAATTCTTTGCAGGCATTGGAGAAACTTGACACGAGTTGTTGCAAACCAGATTCTGTATGTTCTGTTCGTGCCGCATCATCCGCAAATAGTAGCTCTCGAATTAGGACATCCGTCGTTTTGGTCTTGGCTCGGAGGCGGGCAGTGTTGAAAAGTCCTCCATCAGCTCTGGTATGTAACCAGATTCCCTCACTGCTATCAGGCAGTTTTATAATAAAAAATAGTGCAGTACCTGAGGATCATCATTAGTCAACTGGAAATAAGCAAACCAAACATACATTCAAGTCACATGAAACACATGGCCTGTTTTAGAGATGGAACTGTTGGCCTGTGTTAGAGAGGGAACTGAATAACATGATATTTATTTTCCCCAGTCTGTGTTTTTTTATCAACATGACAAACACGAGATAAAGAGCTGTAGTTATTTTCTCTAAGTCACCATCTCCCAAATATCTCCCTTGTTACTATAAAATACAGACATCACTCGAGAAAAGTTTTTATGATTCTCATGTTTGTCTTAAATATATCACTTATTTATTTATTTTTTCTCTGTACGTTTTAAAACCTCCAAAAAATTTGTGATTCATGGTTTACAATATTTACCACGTAAAACAGCCGTGTTTTTTATCACAGTACGAACTTTTGTTAAATCTTACAAAGCATGGTTTGTTGGGTTTAAGGGCTAAGTCATGGCATCTTGAAAAGCGATATTTTTGTGTGGGATCATCTTACAAATGTTGTGTTTATCAAAATGTTTGTGTCTATAAATTAATTCTTTAAAATTTTAATTATAATTATGTGATTGTTATAATATTTAAAACTCGCTTTCCTTTCATTTCTATTCCCATAATTATCGTTCGCTATCTTATTCTGTTTTAAAAATAAAATATATTTAGAAACCAGTTAGCGATTATCTTATCGTATATATAACAGACGCTCCTTCTGTACAGGAGATTATTGCGTCCTACGTATTTGTATGGTTTGTGTTTAGTCTTGTATTCTTATTAGAATTGTAAATGATAATAAAGTGTTGGCTTTCCTGGTTTCTTCAGGCAACCCATTCCACGCCCGAATACTGGACGGGAAGAAAGAAAGCCTGTATGTGTTTGTTCTTGCATACAGAATAAGAAAGGTGTTTTGATCCTTATGTCTATCTAACGGTTGTATTAAGTTATCTTTGTGTTGTATTTCTAAATTAGAGTTAATTGCTTTAGGTATACATGTAATTACTAATTTACTCTTGGTTCTTCTATCCTCTAGTGTTTCAAGGTTTAATGATTTAACTCTTGTAATTATACATAAGGCAATAAATTTAAGGCATTTATATAAATTTAAAAAAGTAAGTGACCTAGGAGAGTTCCTTGTAGATCCATTAATTATTACAGTTTGCTCTCTAACCAAAAGGAAATCTTGGATCCAGTGATGTAAGGAACCTGAGATTCAAAACTATATAAGTTTTTTTAAAGTAAACTAAGATGGTTAACTTTTAATATTGTATCTATTTGATCATTATTGTCTAAGGCTTTTGATAGTACATCTAATAGACCTATTAATTGGTTTTCACATGATCTGTTTTTTCTAAAGCCATGTTGGTGTGGGCATAGGGCATTATTTTAGTCAAGGTGGTAAACTACTCTGCTATATATTATGTGTTCCAGTAATTTACAGGTGATACTAGTGATACAGGTCTGTTATTAAAGTTGCTGAAATAAAATAATATTTGAACAGCACCAGTTTCAGATCTTCATGATCACATTTAAAATTTATTACCGAATTCAATAAATCATTCAAATTTTAAAATAAAAATTTTTCAGTAAGTACTAGGCAATTCTTGGAAACTTTAGACGAAGTTTTAGACTTTCTTTGCTGAGCTCTTGCTATGATGATCATTGAAAGTTAATAATTCTTGGCATAACTGTTGCCAGACTTGCTTCCACTGTTGGAAGCGTATCCATTATTGGCAGCATATCCACTGTTAGCAGCATATCCATTATTGGCAGCATAGCCACTGTTAGCAGCGTATCCATTATTGGCAGCGTATCCACTGTTGGCATTGTTGCCACTTGCGTATCCGTTAGAATCATAAGAGCTGGGAGCAACTAAAATTTATAAAGGGAAAAAACAATTTTTGTTTTGCTTATCACTCAACTGTAAAAGTTTATTTCAGTTAAATTTTAAACACTTTTATCAGATGACGAGGACCTAACTATAACATTATATTTATAGAGGTGTACGTATTTATTTTTTTTTTCTCCAGAAACAAGGACAAGCACGCAGACGCCAACAGCCAAGCATCACGATTGATCCTATCTTGGGTCTAAAAATCACATAAAACGTTTGGCAAACATGGGTGGTTCAGGGGTGGGCCGGTAGATCAACCACAGTGTGCATGTCTCAACTATGCGTCTTGCTTGAGCAAAGATTACTCCCCCCTCCCCCGAGCAAGTCTACGGCGTATGTTACGCCGCGGGTCGTTTCTAGTATACAATTAGCTTCTGTATAAAAGTAGCGTCTCTAATGAAAAGTCATAGTAGACTTGTTTTAAGTGAATTTACTTTCAGTGCATTAATGTTTAAAATATATTCCCGAATATGTACGTTTATGTAGGTGCTCGGTATGAAAATAAAACAAACCTTGAAGGACATTTATTTACTGTTAGTTCAATCCCTCTAAAGTGTAAAAAAAAAAACAACCATTGCGAATGAAAATTTTACCGTAATAGCAGGTGTTGTCAGCCACACATTTGCCAGAGTAAGCATCGAAACTGTAGTAGTTGTTGCACTGACGGTAGAGAGACTCGCCATAGTAGCACTCGTAATATCCGTAACACAGTCCAACAATGGCGTAGGTCTTGCCCTCATCGTTAGGTCCACATGGGTCTGAATGAGAAACAAAACTGAGTGCACTATAAATGATCAGTTCTTTAAGAGCTGCATGTTTACGGTCTAATTATAAAATTTGGAGTTTGTATGGTGTCTTGTTTCTGAGGCCAATAAAAAAACAAATCCGAGATGGCCAATTCTTTAGTTTCCAAAACGTTTAAGTGAAGTCTGCTTTATTTATGCTCATTGGACTAGTATTGAAATGAGTTTAAATAGTTTTAATGTCTCGTATTTTAGTTTTAAAAATGTTGTGTTAAAAAATAACTACAATTAAAGGGAAAAAAATTAAATCAAAGCGTCGAAGATCGAAGCATAGAAATTTAAATATACAAAAAAACGAATGGTCGGCCTAATACTAGTAGCTTTAATTAAATGATAACAGGATCAATTTTCTTGGCTCTTTTTGCAGCGTATATTATATTAATATGGATAAAGTTTAAGGCGCCTTCTCTTGTTTGACTTACATTCTATATTCAGTATATATTCTTTGAATAAATTGGGAAACTTGATTCTTAAAGGTAAATGTTTGTTAGTATTAACATTATGTTGATCGTTTACCTGAAAGTAAATATACGTGAGTATTTCTCATTAAGTCCATCCATTACTTACATTGACCAAGATAATTGTCAGCATCGTTACTGTAAGCAGCTGGCTGGGCATTGTTAGAAGCTGGCTGGGCATTGTAAGCAGCTGGCTGGGCATTGTAAGAAGCTGGCTGGGCATTGTAAGCAGCTGGCTGGGCATTGTAGGAGGATGGCTGGGCATTGTAGGAGGATGGCTGGGCATTGTAGGAGGATGGCTGGGCATTGTAGGAGGATGGCTGTCCATTGTAGGAGGATTGCTGGGCATTGTAGGTTGATGGCTGGGCATTGTAAGAGTTTCCACCACTCTGATATTGGGATGGAGCGTTTAATTCCTCTTGATACAAATTCAGATTCTTAGCTACAGTAGAGGGGTCATAGTTGTTGTCATCATATTGGGCAGACCCGGCGCCATACTGGGCAGATCCCGCGCCATACTGGGCAGATCCCGCGCCATACTGGGCAGATCCAGAGCCAGATTGAGCAGATTTAGCACCATACTGGGCAGATCCCGCGCCATACTGGGCAGATCCAGAGCCAGATTGGGCAGATCCAGCGCCATACTGGGCAGATCCCGCGCCATACTGGGCAGATTCAGCGACATACTTAGCAGCAGCCAAAGCCAACAGAGCGAATCCAATAACTATTTCAAAACGCGCCATTTTTTAATTATTTGGCTGTTGAAGATACAAACATGAATACAACTAAAAACACAGTTGAATTATCGTCATTGATGGAGCTAAGTAACTAAACATCTTCCAAGTTAAATTCAACTTAATCAGAGGGTAAACGGACGTATATAGTCTTAATCGTAATTTTTTTTTTTTTAAATAGATTTTAAAAAACACCTGCATTGGGGGGGGGGGGGGTAACATTTCTTTACGTAATCTGTAAAATGTTTGCAAAACGTTTGCAGTCCTTGATAACCTATAATAACTTGTTTTAATAAAAGGTCATGGAACCTTTTTAAATAATCAGACTGATTGTTTCTTGGCTTTTAAAATGACATCAAATTTCTGTACAATTTGGCTTTAAGGGTGTTTCAAACAGACAATCGTACGATTTAAGTTCTCATCCTCATAAAAAACGGCTGACAGTTCTGCTCCTTAAAGATCGTACTTTTAAAAACTGTGTTATAGAATACTTTTATTCTTCATTTGTATTTGTAGCATTTTAATAGTTAAATGAATAAGTCAAGGTCGCGTCAGTCTCTAAAAACCTAGTCATTTAAATATTTTATAAAAATTAATTTGGGTTTTTAAATTATTACAAAGGATGGTCAAACTAAAAGGTGATCTTTTTGTTTAATTTTAAATGAAAATAAATTCGGAACATGATAA
The DNA here is from genome assembly GCA_002072015.1 of Radix auricularia. Taxonomy (NCBI): domain Eukaryota; kingdom Metazoa; phylum Mollusca; class Gastropoda; family Lymnaeidae; genus Radix; species Radix auricularia. The sequence goes on from MUZC01002595.1 coordinate 23,799, forward strand.
ATTAATTTGTTTGACTCGATGATGTGAACAGAACTTTAGACATTGGATTGGAGAGACAAAAAAAGGTGACATTAACATGGATTCTAATCTGAGTAAATGGATCTCTTCAAACACCCTAAAAATAACCGTTATTTTAAAGCCTAGGGGGGAAAAGTCGAGAAGTACTTTAAAAGTGGGACAAATTACCATGTTAACCTCAGCACAGTGCAAAGGTCATGATGAAACGACTAGGTGTAAGGATCTTACCGCCAAGCTGATGCCCGAGCGCTTGGGCCAAAAATATGCACTTTTAACTCCAGTTAGCTGCAATTATGAGTTAACAACTGCAGTCGTTTATAGAGATTCGTGATCACTTTGGTTGGTGTGTGAATTTAGATCATTATTTGTTATCACTTTTGTAGATTCAAAAGTAAATATACGTGGGGTAATTTCTTTAACGCGAATTAGGGAAACACGTTGTATTGATTGCAGACAGAAGGGTGAATTAGGGAAACACGTTGTATTGATTGCAGACAGAAGGGTGAATTAGGGCAACACGTTGTATTGATCACAGACTGAAGGGTAGAAAGAGTTTAGAATTTTGTTATCTATTAATCTTTGCAAGTTTTACCGATTTTCAAGACATGTACATTATTTTAGAAAGACAAATAAAAATATTAAAATGCTTTTAAGAATCAATTTATCGCATCTTTGATAAGATAATAATTAATAATATACTATTAAGAAGTTAATATATTGATAAATAATAGCTATATGTTTGATAAATTGTTAATATATTACTAATTAATAACTTTATATTTGATAAGATGTTAATATATTTAATAAGAATATATCTAAAGACTCCACACACAAGAAGCTTTCATGGGTAATCGGGCCCACAAGGTCAAGGTCACAATTACCATTAAAATCATCAGTTTGTAGGATGGGGTATTATGAACGAAATACAAACACATCTCAGAACAAACGCTTATTTCTTCCACTTGTTAAATTCAAAGAATACGGGAAAAGGAATTTGAGCACATGGCTAATTATAGCTATAATGAAGAATGACAACAAAATTATTTCCAAATATTTCATGAACTATTTCCTTCATATTTGCAAAGATTTCATGAACTATTTCCTTCATATTTGCAAAGATTTCATGAACTATTTCCATCATATTTCCAAAGATTTCATGAACTATTTCCTTCATTTTCCAAATATTTCATGAACTATTTCCTTCATATTTCCAAAGATTTCATGAACTATTTCCTTCATATTTCCAAACGTACCTGGCTCTCTGCGTGCACGAGCTGAGTCTGACTTTGAAGTGACCAGAGAAGCAACCGGTCAGCGTTTTATAGATTTGTACGAAATAAATCGATGAAATAGTGGACAGGGTGCATAGGGGGTTCGAACTCATTTGTCATCGTTAAACCCAATCGGTCGCTGCAAGTTATTTTGTCAAGTTGGCTTCAACAGAGATCCCACCACATGACTTTAGGGTTGGGTGGGACTATGGGCTAGGTGGGACTGTGTGGGTTAGTCGGCTAAGCTTGACATCATCTGATTCTCCATTACCATATAATACAGATATCGCGCTTACTTTACGTGATCTTATCGCCAGGGGATTTAACGCTTGACACAAAAAAAATCTGACTTTAATACCTTGAGCCTAATTTCTATGACAGAGTTATCTACCTTATCGATGTCACTCAGACATTTTGGCTAAGAAAACCAAGGAAAAAAATAATGATCTCGATGACATCCAGACGCTTTAATAACAATCAATCAAACATTCATTGAAATTATTTGAGATTATATTCATTTGAACAAGTGGTAGTTTGAAACATTTATCTGAATAAACAAATAATAGTAATCAAGAATTAAAAAGAACGAGGAAATAGAATACTTGGTTTTACTCTTGGTTTCAGTGATCACATTGGGAAAGTAATGGATCTTTATTTTATAATGCGAAACACAATTGTCTAAAAAAATTAAAATGTGCTGATTTACATAGAATTAATTGTAAACAAAATTGTATAAGTTCTTAAAACAAACCAATACCGTAACGTTCAACAATTCAATATTTGACAATAACAAAAGTATACTTTCAATGAAGTATGGACAAATAAAAGTGCTTAGACTATCACATACTGACATGAACAGAAGCCATTTTTCACTGGCCATTATCTGCCCATCAATAGAAGGATGCTAGGCCGAGTGGAAGAGTTCATTAATAAATGAATGATTCGTTTCAACTTGGTTAGCATACACTTGTCACTTGGCTTCTTAGAGTTTAAGGTGAGTCTCGCCCTAGATTTCTTAGATAACTTGTGGATTAATAACGAATAACTTAAGGTTGTTTTTTTTTAAATTTTAGAAATCCCCTATTTCCAACTGAACACAACCCATGTGTATATAAATGTCACTTCGGCGGTTACCCAAACACTTCGTCGTCTGACTATTATCCGCAGCACACAGAGGTAAGAGAATCAGGTGAGGTCCGTAGTGAACAATAGATCTCAGCAGACGGGACTAACAGTTCTCCATATCGACGTGTAGTAACTGCCATCAGTAGTAACTGCCATCAGTAGTAACTGCCATTAGAAGTAACTGCCATCAGTAGTAACTGCCATCAGTAGTAACTGCCATCAGTAGTAACTGCCATCAGTAGTAACTGCCATCAGTAGTAACTACCATCAGTAGTAACTGCCATCAGTAGTAACTGCCATCAGTAGTAACTGCCATCAGAAGTACTTGCCATCAGAAGTGACTGCCATCAGTAGTAACTGCCATCAGCAGTAACTGCCATCAGCAGTAACTGCCATCAGCAGTAACTGCCATCAGAAGTACTTGCCATCAGAAGTGACTGCCATCAGTAGTAACTGCCATCAGCAGTAACTGCCATCAGCAGTAACTGCCATCAGCATTAACTGCCATCAGTAGTAACTGCCATCAGTAGTAACTGCCATCAGTTGTAACTGCCGTCAGTAGCAACTGCCATCGGTAGTGACTGCCATCAGTAGTAACTGCCATCAGTAGTAACTGCCATCGGTAGTAACTGCCATTAGTAGTAACTGCCATCGGTAGTAACTGCCATTAGTAGTAACTGCCATCAGTAGTAACTTCCATCAGTAGTAACTTCCATCAGTAGTAACTGCCATCAGTAGTAACTGCCATCAGTAGTAACTGCCATTAGTAGAAGCTGCTATATGTAGTAAATGGCATCCGCTGTAGCTAAACAATTAACGAAAATGAATAAGTAGCTTTCTTATAGATGACATAGACTTTAGTAAGGAAAAACAAAACTTCGAGCAACAAACGGTCTTAAGATATTGAAGCAACTAACTTTTAATATAAACTAAATTCTTTTGTTACTTGCAACTAATTTCCATAACACTTCTCGTAGCTGAGTTAAAACATTGACTTGATTAAGGTTTAAAGTAGTGCTCAGCTTAATAGTAGAAAAGAATACATAAAACGGCAGTAGCTTTCATTTCGTAGCTCACTACTACTTTTAAAAAATATGGCATGTCGATATTACTTATAATGATAAGCGAAAAACAAATAGAATTCTGATTTTAATACTCTAATATACGAAAATACATGAAGGGAAAATTATTTGACATTTTTATGTTTACTTTTAATACTTATAATACAAAAGTAAAAGTTTGTGATATTTTATTGTTGTTATTGTTGTTTTTTTTTTGGTCAACTTACTTACATTTAAAACAAACGATTCCTTAAGTATTATTTTTAATTAATTAATTTTGAAAGATAAAAAAAAATTGATTCGCATATTACATTCGTCCATCTAAAATCGAATTTTTCTGTTTGTGTGTGAGAGTTTAATATTCTGTAAAGAAGGAGCTTCTGTAACTTATAAGAGAGTTTACATAAATCATTTTTTAAAGATACTGATTCGGTCCATTTAACACTTAAATTTATTTCTTCCAGCTGATTAACTCAAACAATGGCTCGTTTGGAGATTGTCGCCTGTTTTGCCTTCTTGGCCATTGCCTCTGCAAGCTACGGTAGTTCCAGCTATGGTGGCTCTAACTATGGAAGCTCAGGAAATGCCTATGGCGGTCAGGGCAGCTATGGAAGCTCAGGAAACGCTTATGGTGGTCAGGGCAGCTATGGAAGCTCAGGAAACGCTTATGGAGGAAACCAGTACAACAACGTAGGCAACACTGACCAGTACAGAGATGGTCTTTACTTTAACCCTGGCAACAGCTACGGCCAATCTTATGGTGGATCTTCAAGCTACAACGTGCCAAGCTACCCAACCTCATCTTCTTACGGCTCAAGGTACAACGGCTACAACAAACCATCCTACACTGCCTCATCCAGCTACGGAAGTGGATCATCCTACTCTGCCCCAGCTGCCACCAGCTACGGAAGTGGATCATCTTACTCTGCCCCAGCCTCATCCAGCTACGGAAGTGGATCATCCTACTCTGCCCCAGCTTCATCCAGCTACGGAAGTGGATCATCGTACTCTGCCCCAGCTGCTGCCTCTAATTACGGAAGTGGATCATCCTACTCTGCCCCAGCTGCCACCAGTTACGGAAGTGGATCATCCTACTCTGCCCCAGCTGCCACCAGTTACGGAAGTGGATCATCCTACTCAGGCTCAAGTTACGGAAACTCCTACTCCAACAACGATGACTACAGTCTTGGATCATGTAAGTTCGGAATAAAATAAGATCTTAGGCAACTTTTTTTTTTCTTAATGAAAACATACACAATGGGTAGCAAAGATGCAAGTAAAAACCAAAAATCATTCTTCTCCAGTGATTCATTTGGACAAAGAGAGTATTTCCTGTATAAACAACAGACTATTAAAGTTCATAAACTTTCATAAAAATTATAGTGAAACAATGTTGGGATAGGAGTAGTGGGCATCAATTTTATGTGCAGAGGAAATATCGACAATATTTAATTATGAGAAGTTTTTAAAAAAGTAATCTTAAAGGTTCAACATAACTCAAGTACGTTTTGCTTTCAATTTGAGTAAAGCTATAGTCTAGGTGAAAACGCTAATAATAGATAAAACATTCTTCCGATAAAAGCAAACTCTTGTAAAATTTAGTAACGGATTATATTTGTGGTAAAATGAAATAAAACTGATAAATTACACAATTGTGTAAGCCAAAAAACAAATAACAGTAATTTTTTTAAATTTGAAAATTGCATTTCGTTTTTCATTTTTAGAGAAGAGACTTTTTTTTAAAAAATGACATGTTTAGTTGTGTGCCTGTCTTCTTAATCCCCAGACCCATGTGGACCTAAAGACGAAGGCAAGACCTACGCCATTGTTGGACTGTGTTACGGATATTACGAGTGCTACTATGGCGAGTCTCTCTACCGTCAGTGCAACAACTACTACAGTTTCGATGCTTACTCTGGCAAATGTGTTGCCGACAACACCTGCTATTACGGTAAACAAACATTTGATTATTTTAACTATTGACAGCAACATTACCTTATGCGGTTTTAATAAATTTACTGCACCAGAATATTGTCTAAATCATTATTTACTCATTTTAGTTGCCCCAGCTGTCGCTTACGACAACAGCAACTACAACAACAATGGATACGGTGCCAGCAGCAGCAACTACAACAACAATGGATACGCTGCCAGCAGCAACAACTACAATAACAATGGATACGCTGCCAGCAGCAACAACTACAATAACAACAACAACTACAACAACAACTACAACGATGCCAAGGCTAACAGCGGCTATTGAGACGGGTATTGGCGGTGATTTAGTGTGCACACAGATTATGGAAGTGTCGCATGTGTGTTGTCTGTTGTTCGCAACAGTTTTTCACACAGCTGGGCGCTTAAACCATTCTCTGTAACCAAATAAATAATAGTCACAATAAATTTATAATTAACAATTTATATGAGAAATGTGTTGTTGTTTTTTTTTAACCATTTCATCTTTAGAAAATTATCAGAGAAGCTATCGTGTTACGGGGTTAGAAAAATAACATTGATAAACTAGTACAAGGCAAAAAAGAGCTGCCAAGTTTATTAGTGGAGAATATTCAAAACTGACAAGAATTACCTCATTGGTTAAATCATTAAACCTTGAAAACTAGAGGATAGAAAAAGCAAGAGTAAAGTTTTAGTAATAAATAAGGTAGTTACAGTCGTAGCTCGCTAAGTCGAACTTGCCGAAGTCAAAAACCACGCTATATATATCTTATTAATTTTTAGGTCCTGGCAAAATTCCATTAGAGTAATTTATTTGAGATCTCAGTATATCTTACTTCCCCAAACCCACTGTGGGGGGGGGGGGGACTAAAGTAGGGGATTTGAAGGAAGGTATCAACTCTTACGTGCTTGTGCGGGTATGTCAAAGCGGCTTCCTTTCATAGGAAATATCAGATACCCCTTTCTTTCCTGTCAAGCCCTCTAGCTGGTATGGCTGTCCACCGTTTCTCATTATCAACGTTGTCCTTAGTTACGTTATTTTCATTCATTTCAAAACTCCATAAGTAGATTTTTTTCTGGTTCTTTTAGAGAGGCCCCACTGTAATTCTCAATTAGAAATACAACACTAAGATAACTAAATACAACCCTCAAATGGACATAGAGATAAAAACACTTTTCTAGTTACGTATGCAAGATCAAAGACAAATTCTCGCTCTTTTTGTCGGGAATCCGGACGTGGAATGGGTTGTCTGAAGAAACCAGGAAAATCAACTAGCTATCAACAATTAAAACTCTAATAACAATGAAGGAATAGAGGCAAAAATTAGTTAAGCGCATGACGCAATAATTCTCTGTATAGTAGGCGTGTCTCTAACAGATAAGATAAGAGTTTTCTTTCTTCATGGGGTTAGCATCACAAATGAATTGAAAACAGTACAATTTAAAAAAATTAATATGCCATATTCATTTCCTTTCGATAACAATTTGATTAACTTGTTGTCTTTCAAGAAATTTGACAATCAAAAACTGTAATAAAAATGTTATTGTAATATACATTTTACCTCTTAATGTGGTATATTTTGTCTGAATACCTGAAATTAAAGTTAATTATTATGTAATGTGGGGAACATGTTACACTGGCCCACAAGATAGTTACATAATACAACTATTATAAGGTTGTGCTGAAACTCTAGCACACACAATTAGTACACAAAGACAGCAACAAATTTTCGTTTAATTTTTATACATGTGCAAGGCTACAGATTACACTAAAGATTACCTTACGTTATTTATTGCTCAGAATAACCTTTTCTAAGTTTAATATTTTCTACGATTATTGAAACAGAAAATCAACCCCCATCAATAGCCCGTCGCAGGTCAATAAGATATCTTCTAGTTATTTTTTTACTTGTTCTCAGACGTCAGAACAATTATACTGATGCTCAAGGCTGCAAACAATATATTTACATAACACAAAAGTTACTATAAATGTCTTGAAATACTTCAGAGAAATAGTTTCGATTATCTAATTGTATCTGTTACAGATGTTCCTTCTGTACAGAAGATTATTGCGCCCTACGCTTATCTATTTATTTTTAAAATACCTTTCAACCGTGAATTCAATATTATATTGCGTGACAAAAAAAGATAAACCGTTTTCTTCTCTATTTACAGACTTTTGTTTCTAGGTAAACAGATGAACCAATCAAAAACTCCCAACGATGTGCGCATAATTTCTCTTTAAACACACTAAAAACATTACTCTGCTTTAAAACGACTCAAAAAAATCCTACGTGTAACAGATAAGATAATCAACCATGCTTATAAGTTGTACTATTATTTTTTGATACTCTAGATGTTATTATATTATTATTATCAATAATAATGGATTACATCCCCTTCTGTTCGCTATTTACCTGGGGAGTGTTGAACCTTGTAACGGGTTTAATAATCAGCAAAACTAAATCACGGGGAAAGATTAATTTTTTAAAAAAATATGGAAATAAAGACGATGCTAGTCATATTTATTAAATTGTTTTTTAATTTATTCTTTTTTCAATTTTAAATATGTACACACGATGAATCTCTAGTAACCTGTACTGAGTCTGAGAAAAATAAAATAAAAGATTTAATGAGTATTAAACACCAAAAATTAATAGTTTACATTTTTTTCCCTCGGGGTATCTTCAAATTTTTGAAGTGGGAATTTGGGAATTTATGTGGCTTTAGTTTTAAGTATAGGAATATATGAGGTTGACACATTTTTAAAATTAAATACACACTTGAATGACAAATAAAATTAAAATGATTTTTAAACATGCTCATTTTCATATGAGAAATACATTTTTAGGGATGGGGGGCTTTGTGTCATCAAATTTGTTTATTTTTAGCGTGCCTATGTTTTTATTTCGGATCTAGGGTTTTTTCCCCCCATTTTGGCTAGTTTTTTTCTGCATTTATTTGTGACGTCATTTTTGTTTATTTTTAGCGAGGCTAGGTTTTTCATATTTTCGTTCTTTGTTTTTTTAAAAAAATTTTTACGTGTTTGCTAGGTAGATCTATTTCTGCGCTTCGCCAACATGATTTAATGTGTGTGGGAATTTTTAGTAATAATTTGGAATTGTTTTTTACTCCTGCCTGCATCTTGAGTTTGCAACAATGATGGAGAACCGTGAGGCTCATTTCAAGGATCTAAATAACAAATTTGAGGTCAGATGAATTTTTCACAAAAATATTAGTTAAAACCCACAAAAGAAACTACAAATTAATATAAAGGAAATGTTAAATACAGCTGTCGAAGGCATGTTAAGGAAATGGATAAAACATTTCACAGTGGTTATTGGAACAAATTTCATTTTTAAATAATCAAAAAAACTAAGTGCAACTTAAAACAAATTTCTTGTCTAGCAATATCGCATTTATTAAAAAAAACAAAAACAATTACACTAGATTGTGTTAAATTATTCGACGATAAATTATATTCAAGATTTCACGGCTAAAAGATTTTAATTTATTTCATGTGCATGCTTTATTTAAAATAAATTAATTATATTACTACGTTTTTATTAAATTGCTTTCGTTCCTAATTTTTGTCTGTCCGTAAAATTTCTGATTTTCCAATGTAAAATTAAACCACTTCTGATGGTCCTAGTGATCTCAAAATTTTTACCACAGATAGATCTTGGATGACAATGCATTGTGTCGAAATTTCAGATCGATAAAAATAGACATTTTTAGTTCATCTCTATATAGTATAAGTATACGTCTGCTGTTTTTGACATTGAAGTGCCCCATGAGTTCACCCGTGACCCATCCCCGTGGTATTAAAGCATTGGGCGGGCGCTTATGAGGTGTTTGGCATAAAAATAAAGAGAGGTAAAAAAAACAATTTATTTTTAAAACCCACGTTTTTTTAGAAGAGGACTAAAATGAAGAAAATGAAAATGAAGGTGAACAAAACAGATTTTTTATTAGCCACGTTTTTACTAGTGGACTAAAAGAGGAAAATAAACTAAAACGTATATGTTCAAGTGCATTGATTAAATATGATAAAAGACGTGGAGATAGAGCTGCCAGCGGAATTCTTTTTTAAATTTCGGCTGGCTGACATAATTTTTCGGCTGATATCCGGATTAGCCGGATTTCTCCGTAAATTGACATTTGCGGCTGCTTTTCGTCTGATTACGAAATATTCAGCTGAAATTTGGCCGAAGCCTGTCCCATAATGAAGAAATAAATCTTCAGCAATAAAACACTTTTACAATACTTCAGAAAGTTTTATTACTTTTAACAATTAAAAAAAAAACAGTTTTATTTGCTATACTACTAAAATTGTGTATGAATCATGAAAGCATTCCACTCAATCAGTTTCTGTTACTCTAGCCCGTTATGCACTAAGAAAATCAGTTTATAATTGTCATGGATAAAACAAACGCGATGTAGTTTATCAGCTGTTAGGCTTGATTGTTTGCTGTTTATTATCAGCCACTTTAGTTTTGACTGCTGACCTGCCGGCTTGGTAAACATCATCCAGGGCTGTTCCAGCAAGTGTTACAGGTGCCGGTATGTTGAGAGAAAGGCAATTAATTTTGAAGAAGTAAACAAAACCATCTTTAGCCACATTTTCAAAGGCGAGCAAGTCTCTACAGAACCATATAACGATATCTCTTGTCAGTTCATGACAAGATGTTGCCTGACTTTGACTGTTGTCTTCTCCATACTTACGGAAATATCCCAAAATTTTATTAGACTTTTCTTGACTTTGTACTGACACATTGTGCTTGACACTTAAGTGAAGATTCATATTGCCACTTGATGTAATTGCGGCAGAGTTGATTACTTTTGAAATGTGACCCTTGTCACCCAATGACTGCTGAGAAGTGAGACAAAGCTGACAATAAACTCGATCTTCGTCTACATTTCTCCCATCAGCAGAGAACAGGCCACCAAAATATTGCCAGCATTGTGCTTTAGAATTTCCATGTAGGCGGTTTAGGTTTTACTTGTAGGTTTTTTAATGAACTGCCTCTATTTCAGGTTAAGATGAAATTTGCTGACATTTGAGTTCACCTAAAATCATCATATAGTCATAAAGAATTGTTACATTAGAAATGGTGTAACGTAAAAAGGTAATCCTGCAGTCTTAGCACGTATATTATTTTACTGCAAATTTTAATTTTCTCGTGAGAACTTTAATTTTAATTTATTAAATGCATTTATATATTTTATATTTTAGCTTTTATAGCGCTAATTTGCTAGGCTTTTTAATTTATAGGTAAGGCTGTTTTCGGCCCTTGATGCTACATAAACAGAGTAGAGTATGTTACATCCATTTTGTTTATCTAGCACCCTACTTGCTGGGTTTTCACAGCAAGAGGTTAAATGAAAATTTATCACTTACAAACAAGCAAAAAAGAAACAAACATCTAGTAAGGAAATTTTCATTAAAATATTTATTGATCTTCTAAGAATCTTAAAATGGATAAATGAAACTTTAAAAAAAAAAAAACATCTTCAGTCAATAAATTTATTTTAGCATGGGTTGTTCCAGGTAAATAAAATCTGGCAAGCAGGGTGCTAGATAGACAAAAATGATGCATCCTACTCCGATAATGTAGCGTCAAGGGCCGAAAAAGCCATATAAATTGAAAAACCTTAAAAATTAGCGCTATACTAACTAAATACGACAAATATAAATGCATCTAATAAATTAAAAATGAAAGTTCTCACGAAAAAAATAAAATTCGCAGCGAAAAAATTTACGTCCTAAAGCTTCAGGATCACCCTTAAAAATCATCAGTTATTGATTAAACTAGTTTTTGTTGTTTTGGCTTCATTATGTGTCGTAAGACGATGGAATATTATGTGCTCCTGTAGGATTTATGCACGTGATCTTGCAGCTTCTGCTGTGGCTGTACAAGCCCACTCGCGAATGGCAGCCTTTGCTGCACTTCTCACACTGAAAGGTAGTGCTGGTGGTTGGCTGAATTGTTCTGCTTTTCCTTTTTAGTCGAATTTCGTCTGCAACCTGTTGCAGGTATTTTTCCCCTGCTTCTAGCCCAGCAGTCAATGCCTGTCTCCAACTGCACCTGTCACCAGCGAGTTCCTCCCAGCTATTTTTGTCAATGCCAATAGCTTTGAGGTCTCTCTTACACACATCTTTGTAACGGAGGTGAGGCCGGCCTGTGGATCTCTTTCCTTTGGCTAGCTCAGAATAGAGGATGTCCTTTGGGATTCTGCCATCCTCCAATCTGCGCACTAAACTAGTATTTATCTAGTTAATTAAAACAATTAATACAGCTTATACTATTATAGTATATAGTTAATAAAGTTATATAATATAGGCTTACCTTTCTGCTAATAAAGGTTAAATATCGTTGAGCCATAATTGAGTAAAAATAAGTCGCCTATTTTAAATTACGACAAAGCTTAATGATAATTTAAATTAATTAATTAATTAATTTGTATTTATTTTAATTCGTTTTTTATAAATTAAGATTTCAATAAAAAAGATAACATGCAAGAACTGTATCAGTCATTACATTATTTAGGTTTAAACAAACTATACAAATAACTTATTTTCGTCACACTTCCGGCGACGGTTATTCTAAAAATACAATCAATTACAAACTATCTTAAAACGGAACGCAATGAAAATTAAAAAACAAAAACATTACGTTTCGGCGGCTCGTACATTTTTCGGCGGATTTACGGCTGACAAAATTCGGTGGCTAATGCAGCGCGCCGCATATTTTCTGGCGGATTTTCGGCGGACGAAAAATTTGCGGAGTATTCGGCGCGCGGCGGCGGCTGAGGGGTCTACGTGGAGTGTGTGCTTCAAAATCACATTCTAATTTAGCAATACACCACAAATTTAGGTTTTAGGTATAACAATTGAAGATTTATAATTTAGAAAGCAAAAGAGAGATATATAAGTGAGAGGATGAGTTAACGGCATATGTAAAACCTCATAATTATGAATAGTATATTTTTTGCCAGAGGTCAAATGTGTCACTTTCTCAAAATCGATTGCTTTTAAATATCGTTGTACTAACTGGGTAAATAGATATTTAAAAAGTAGATCTTCACTCTAGTATTACAATATGTAAACAAATTAAATGACCTCTGCTACCTACAACAACCTTGAACTTGTAAACGTTACATTTTTAAAATCTAATGAAATATATTTGACCAACAGCAGACCTGCTAACCATTCCAATTTTGTGGGAATTATACATATTTTTACCCCTAATTCCGAAATTCTAACAAGACCCATTCAAATGCCAATTTTTCCACCATAATAATTATCACGTTATAAAATTCCGAAAGCGACTAAAATAAATAAATAAATAAAGTAAGGGTCAAATATGACAGGAAGTGATATATTTAGAGGATGCCACTGCAATGGATTTTTCCTGCACTTCCGTTATCGAAGCTAGCCGCTGTCTCAAATTATATTTTCTTTTAAATCTTTTGCTATCCGATCGTATTATTCATTTTACCACGTTTAATAATAATTAAAAAGAATTTATTTGTTCTGGCCCATTAAAAAAATAATAAGTGAATCCCTTTCCAAGAAACCAGCTGAAAAAGTTTTTCCAGTCACTGATTTTGAGGGTGTTAGTAATAATACTAATACCAGTCAAACTCTGAGACTAAAAAAAAAACTATTGAAAAAAAACGTCATTCATCGTTTTTAAATCAGTTTCTGAAAAACATTCATTTATTCGGCCATTATCTTGTGGCAGGGCCGTATCAAACCATATTGCTGCCGTAGGCACAAACCCCCTGCAGCATTCGGGGGCTCTGCAAGAAATTGATTTTGTGGAAGAGCCAGAGGTGGATAAGGTTATGTCTACAAGTGAGATCAAAGAGATCCTGGGAATGTGGGAAAGAGTTGCAAATTTGGTGGAAAAGAAAGACCCCGAAAAAGTTGCCAATGGTCGTCCATCAGAGCTATTTAATGACAACTACCTAACTCATTGCCACAGCATTCTCAAAGCGAGGAAGAAACAAACCTCTTTGGACTTTTTTATACGGCGAAAAGTCAAAAACCAGTGAATAGAAAAGCATTGACTAAAATTAAGGAGACACTAGCATATAAGTTGTGTGACAGTTACATCAAAGTCACCCAAATACAAATATGTATGTACACTTTATTAACAAGGGTTGTTTGTTTTTAATACTATACATTCTCTTTTATTATATTTCTTATTATGTCATTAAAAAATACATTTTTCTTATTCAAAAGCACGTAAAAAAAAACAAATTGGGGTAACATTTTTGGGGTTGGAACGGAATAATGGCATTTCAATTAATTTCAATGTGGGGAAATTGCTTTGAGATAGGAACAGATTGACATATGAGCAAGGAATAAATTTATAATGTCTTTGGAAGTATCACTGCTTTTACCAAGTGATTGTCATGTTCAATTCAAAACATCGCATTGCCTGTATGAACCAAACACAAATAGTAGCGACCCAATATTATAAAAGTCGTGTTACTCGCGACCACCGTGAAATTTGAATAAGTTATATTCAATGAAATGTTTAACAAAATTGATCAACTTTTTAGTCAACAGTTGGTTACCCTAAGAAAACCCATCGCGACCCTCAAAAAGGGAAACATGTTAGGAAACACTGTTCTTTTTCATGTTTCTCCCTTTCCATCGTAAACAATGCACGAATATAGATCAGATATTGTTTAACATAAAATAAGTTGACAACGTATTAATTGGGAGGAAATAGCACATGAAAACAGTTTTTTTTAAATAATAACAAAACCAATTTAAATATATATTTAGTTCAATTATTTTATATATACAAACTAAAAGAAATGAAACATCATAGCACATGGCACGCTGTATTTTGGGTGTATTTATTAATATTCGGACTCACTTGATTCTTTCAATACCAGTATCGAGATCCATATTTTAATTGGTTGAGATATTTATAAATATGAAATATTTTTTAAATAATAATTTTAAAATAATAATGATACTTTCTTCTGATTTTTTTTTTCAATAAGTCAATTATTATACATACTACCGATAACGGCATTGTCGATTTTCTGATTTCGGTGCCGATATATCGTTGGAACCCTAAATTATTGTCAGTAGCATAAAATCGATAATAATAAAACCGAAACGCCTAACTCAGTCACTCACTAACTCACTCAATTACTCACTCACTCATCATTACTTATCAGTAATTTTCCAACTTCTTGTGTAGGTAAAAGCATGAAACTTGTGGAAGTGATTGACGTCATCATTGAAGTAGTAGAGTGAATTCAACTTTTATGCTCCATTGTTCGGGCCCCCAAATTTTTTTTTATAAAAAAACTTTTAAGATTTCATTGCCCATTGGATTTTACCAAAACTTGACCACTATTAAAACAGACTAGATGCCCGCGGCGTAGCATACGCCGCAGATTTGCTCATAGATAGTGCCTAGAAAGTGGGCGGGGGGGGGTGAACAGACACAAACTACATCACGATGAAATCAGAACAATGCGAATGAACCTCGGATGCGTGGATAACTGCGACGCATTGTTGATCTGGAAACATGTGCACTGTGTTTAGCCACTTGCCACCCCGCACCACCCTAGTTTTCCTACCATAAACTAATAACCTGACAAATGTCATTGGTCAAGGTTATTTCCCCTCGACTTGTGCTTGTTATGGGGATCGAAAAGATAGTGGGAAATGAACGGGCACAGCCACAAACATTTTTAAAGATGAAAAAAAAAGTAACGTCTCGGCTGGGGATTGAACATGTGACCTGCACGTGTTAGCCGAATGTTATAACCATTACACTACAAAATACACGTTCATGTCCTGAAAGGACGTAGTAATTGACTTCAATTCAACGAATTGTTGAATTAACCCCCCTCCCCCCCCCCCCAGGCTGTTTACTAATTTTTCTTGCAATTTGATTGGTGGGTGGAGTCAGACAGCTTCTTTGGTGTCCTACATGGTTGGACCATGATGAGAAAATATATATAGATTTCTATCATGATCTAGATTAAAATCAGCTGGGATTTTGAATTTTACATGGGACTTTGGGAATTTTTTGAATATATACTATCTCGAATTGCTCTGGCTGCAATTGATGGTTCTTGATCAATCTTGGTACATAAGAACTTGATTACTCGAATTTAAAAACTTTCGGGTCTTGAAAAACTGATATCAGATTTGAAATTCATAAATACATTCTTATCTCGTGGAGCAATCACAGCAAATACCTTTTGTAACCAAAAAACAACCAAAAACCGCTTTCATTACATATTACAAAATCTAACGACCCAATATTTTTACATATTATTAAAAAGAACAACTCCATAATATATTACATATTATTAACAATAGCGACCACAAATTAATTACATATTACTAAAAGTATTTACCCAAAATGTATTACATAGTATAAAAAAAAGAACTACTCCATAATATAGTAATACGTTTAAACAATAATAAATCTTTATTGATTGCATTTTACTGAACAACATAGTTAATACGTATTACTAAAAAGAACACCCCCTATTGATAAATATTACAACAACAAAAAACAACTTAACAACCATTAACCAAGCAGAGTGAATCAACTTTATAGAGAGATTAAAAAGTTTGAATTAATTACGTCACTAAGTAGTCTGTATCTCAGCTGACAGTGTTATACATTTAAGCCCATATCACTACAAATAATTGCTAAAGATAAGTCTTCTCCGTTCTTTTAAAACAATTACCAATACGAGAACTTAAGTCCCGGCTTTCACAAATACTAACATTTCTATTTAATTTGTAACGTTTTAAAATACCTTTTTTTTTTTACATTTCATATTAAATCTTTAGAGTAAAACAGTTTAACTCTTTCAAGACCGATTCAACACCGGATGACCTAGAAATATTTCCCCAAGATTGATGACATTGATGACATTTAACTTAAGGGTAAATGTCTTTTTAATAATTTGTCATTTTCTCTGATAAAATCTCCCATCACCGAGTGAACCTGAACAGTTCTTTCTAAACACTACAGACTTTTTTTTAAAGCGATACGGAATTTTCGTCGAACATTCAAAATTAACTTTACTGCAAAAGGAAAAAAATGTAAAAACTAGATATATATTTAAGAATCTCTGAAACTAAACACAAATATGATGAATAATATTTGATTTCTCCTTTTTAAAACTATATAAAAATGATAGGATCAATAATGAATTATTTCCTTCAAAATATATTTTTTTTAAACGATGCAATTTTATCCAGTTTTATAAATATATTTTTAAAAGGGTTGAGACACCTAAGAGTAATCGCCTCCAGGTAGATTGAATACATTAACCCCTCCCTTGACACCACCCTAACCCCTCCCACCCCCTACCCTGTACACCTAGGGATACTTGAGATCGGTATCCTGGTTAGCTTTTATCATAATTATTCTTTGTCTTTGCCAGCTTGAACGAATCTCCTTTAAAGGGGCGAGATTATGTATCCGTCCTGAAATTCAAGATGTGAAGATAACTATTTATATCTCCAGCCCTTTCAGTTTCTTCTGGTGAGTTATGGTTACTGAAGGATTGGCAGTTAACGCTAAATGACCCCCATCCCCTCCCAAACCATGAGTTATCCCCTTAAATACCTTTGGCAGCCTGCCCTATTCAAGTTATAAGGTCCAACCCAACTTCGGCAAAGAAAAAACTCTCTTATGAGAAGAAATAGATTAGATTATAATAAACTGTAGATATTTTACTCGTAGAGGGGGATCTTAGTTAGGATTCAGTTACCACGCTTCATGTTAAGTCCTTAAACCCCTCGTCTGAATTCATAAAAATCTGATAACATCTACGCGCACACGCCGGGGAACTGTGGCAATTGAAAACAGTTTTTAATTTTGATCTGTCGCAAGATTGTTATAGATGAGAAATGGTATTTGTATGTTTTAAATATTTTTTTAAAATACATCTAATCCCTCATTAGGAAGCGGCGTGTATAAAAGCGGTCGTCAAACCGTGTCTCATCACATCGTCACCAAGACTTGTGTCCACACAGAAGTAACTTCGGGTAAGTCATACAACTCAAATCTCTGGCTAGAACTTGTCTGAATGAGACTTTAGTGATCAGCTTACTTTTCCCAAAGCATGGGAAAACTTTTTAACTTCCTTACAATGGCGGTATACGCAGGGCACAAATAGAATGATACTGACATATTTTAAGTTATATTTTTTTTTGTGGAAGACATCATTTATTATATAACGACCCCTTCTAAATAAAAAAACACAACTAATTTCACCGGAAAAATATAGACAAATGACAAAAAATATAATTTTTAAAGCATTCTTCTCCTTCGTTGTTGCTTCTTTTTTTTTTTTGGCAAGTGATGCAGCATTCACATGCCACGGCTAAGGGTTCCAAGCGTGTCCCCGCCGCTTTTCACCCATTTGGAGCTGTGTGGATCTCGGGGACGCCCTGGACCCCGGGAACAGGTTCATGGCTTCCCATGGATTCGAGCTCGTGACCATCGGAGCGCCAGTCGGGCGCGCCTGCCACTCCACCACCGCGGCCTTCCTAAAGCATTTAAATAATCACTAACTAAACGCAGAAAAAAATCCACAGAAGTTTTAATGATGTCCTTAGAACAAGAACACTATCAGACTTATTTCTCATACAATGTATTTATTTTTACATTCACAGCTAAATACTCGAACAATGGCTCGTCTTGAGATAATCGTCTGTTTCGCCGTTTTGGCCCTTACTTCTGCCAGCTACCGTAGTTCTAACTACGGTAGCCAGGGTAACTATGGAAGCTCAGGAAGCACCTATGGTGGTCAGAGCAACTACGGAAGCTCAGGAAACACCTATGGTGGTCAGGGCAGCTATGGAAGCTCAGGAAACGCTTATGGAGGAAACCAGTACAACAATGTAGGCAACAACGACCAGTACAGAGATGGTCTTTACTTTAACCCTGGCAACAGCTACGGCCAATCTTATGGTGGATCTTCAAGCTACAACGTGCCAAGCTACCCAACCTCATCTTCTTACGGCTCAAGGTACAACGGCTACAACAAGCCCTCCTACACTGCCTCATCCAGCTACGGAAGTGGATCATCCTACTCTGCCCCAGCTGCCACCAGCTACGGAAGTGGATCATCCTACACTGCCCCAGCTGCCACCAGCTACGGAAGTGGATCATCCTACTCTGCCCCAGCTGCCACCAGCTACGGAAGTGGATCATCTTACTCTGCCCCAGCTGCTGCCTCTAATTACGGAAGTGGATCATCCTACTCTGCCCCAGCTGCCACCAGCTACGGAAGTGGATCATCTTACTCTGCCCCAGCTGCTGCCGCTAATTATGGAAGTGGATCATCCTACTCTGCCCCAACTGCTGCCGCTAATTACGGAAGTGGATCATCCTACTCTGCCCCAGCTGCTGCCGCTAATTACGGAAGTGGATCATCCTACTCTGCCCCAGCTGCTGCCTCTAATTACGGAAGTGGATCATCCTACTCTGCCCCAGCTGCCACCAGCTACGGAAGTGGATCATCCTACTCTGCCCCAGCTGCTACCAGCTACGGAAGTGGATCATCCTACTCTGCCCCAGCTGCTGCCGCTAATTACGGAAGTGGATCATCCTACTCTGCCCCAGCTGCCACCAGCTACGGAAGTGGAAGCTCTTACTCCAGTGATGACTACAGTGTTGGAACTTGTAAGTTCATAAATATATATTTTTGATTGACGAAACATAGCGCAGAGACTGAGTAGTGTGCAAATCTTGAAAATTTATTTAAACAGATTAAATAAAAACGTATCAAATAAAAATATAAAGAATGTAATAATCTAAACTTTAAAACAATAACTTTTTAACTAACGCATTTTTTAAAATTCCCCAGACCCATGTGGACCTAAAGACGAAGGCAAGACCTACGCCATTGTTGGACTGTGTTACGGATATTACGAGTGCTACTATGGCGAGTCTCTCTACCGTCAGTGCAACAACTACTACAGTTTCGACGCTTACTCTGGCAAATGTGTGGCCGACAACACCTGCAGTTACGGTAAATAAAATTTTTGTGCTAAAATTATCCCTACAAAGTAGTACATTACTTTCTTTATGAACATAATTGGCTTTACAGTTCATCCCAACTAAAAATAAAGCCTCATCTTAAAATTCTTGACACAATAATGGGACATTAACTTTTAAAGCATTTCGTATTTTAATTATGACCAAATAAAATTCCGGTACAGTCCCGGAAGTCATAAGCGCCATTATAAAAAAATGTCTTTAAAACTTCATATAATAAAAAAAAACTGGGAACTATTTGGCTTATAAGTTATATCATTATGAATAATGAAGGCTTGAATAATTTTATTCTCTTTACAATAGCATGGGTGGTATTAAATTTTATTTGTGCATATTTTTACTTTGTTTGGAAATAAAAATGTGTTATGATATACTTCCAATCTTAAATTTTAGTTGCCCCAGCAGTTGCTTACGATAATAACGACTACTCCAACAACGGATACGCCGCTGCCGGTAACAACAACTACAACAACAACGGATACGCCGCTGCCAGCAACAACAACTACAACAACAACGGATACGCCGCTGCCAGCAACAACAACGGATACGCCGCTGCCAGCACCAACAACTACAACAACAACGGATACGCCGCTGCCAGCAACAACGCCTATTCTGGCAAATCCAGCAGTGGTTATTAAAAACCAAGTCACGGGCAATAGTTCAGCCCGCACCACACTGAGTGCTAAGGGCGAGCAGTGTGTCACATTTAACCAAATGTTTGCGTGGTCTGAGCATGTTATTTAGATAAATAAAAGTCTAAATATCTTTTAACAAATAAATGAGTCTGTCTTTTTTTTTTCAAACTTCAATTGTTTTAATATCCCTAAAGCAGGTTTACATTCCTCTTTGTATATTTTAAGATAAAAGTATAGATAGCTAAACGTAACGAGAATGATTAAAAAGAAACGTTTATGGAAATTTTTACTTAGCCAAACAATGACACCTAGTAATATTACAAAATAATGGCAGCTAGAAATAATCCCAAAGAATGGCAGCTAGAAATAATCCCAAAGAATGGCAGCTAGAAATAATCCCAAA
>MUZC01002595.1:50651-61119 GCA_002072015.1 Radix auricularia
TATTTTTTTTTTTATTGTTGTTATTGGTTGTTTTTTTTTAATGGTTTTTTTTGTTTTTTTGTTGTTTTTTTTAAATATTAGTTAATTGTCTTTTACATTGTATTTTTGTCTATTTGTTTGAGCACGTTGACTACATTAAGTTAAATGTGAATGACATCGTCTGATTCAGTCCTGGGAGATATCTTATCTTATCTCTTGGATATACAGACGCTCCTTCTATGGAGAAGATAATTGTGCCCACAGACCAAGTCGGTCTGTTGGCAAGTGATGCTGTAGTCACAGGCCACAGCTATGAGGGTTCCACGCATTGCCCAGCCGCCTAACTAGTGTTAGGTACCCATTAGGAGCTGGGTGAATTAGGGATGCCCTAGACCCCGGGAAGAAATCCTTGCCTTCACATGGTTTCGAACCTGTGACCATCGCGCTGTCACTCGACCACCGTGTCCCATATATGGGAAACAAAGATCAAATGTTTTCACTGTTTGCTCGTGTGAAGCTTAATTGGCTTCAACTGGGATTTTACAGGCATGAGCTGGTTAATCAATGCCGTTTTTTTTTCTTACTTTATTTTTTTTTTTAAAGAAAATAATTTAAGTTTTTACAATTTTAAAGATACAGTTTCGAAGAATTTTTGTATATGAAAATCCAAATGCAAATTTGTTGTTTTATTGTAACTCTAAATTTAATGACATTACACAAATAAACATGTGTGCATACCGTAATATATTTTAAAGAGAGGTTGCTTTAAAAAAAAAAAAAAAGAGAGAGAGAGAGAGATTCTGTTTACACTCAGTTTCACTCATGTTGCATTACACTGATGACACTGCTGCAAAAGACTTCAACACTCATTAGATTTATTAAACTTCTGTGTACAGTAGTATACATTAATTTGATGTTTATTTGAAATTAATAGTACTCACTAGCCAAAGATCACTAAGCTTACATCAATTACGCCAATTGCATTAATACTAAACACTCATTTTTAAACGAACACGTTACACCATGTACAAAGCTCACTACACTTACACTCATAACACCAATACTAAACAGAAAAGTAATCAGTACACCAACAATCACTACACTTAAAACTACCAGCACGCATTACAAACCCTCACTCAATCAACTTTAATACACTAAAATAAACCATACAACTACAATACAAGAAAGGCTGCCAGATTGCAATGTAGAGAAGACAAAGAGATGATACCGTTACAAAAGAGATGTTTAAGCAAACAAGTGTTACGTCCCCTTAAAAGGTCGTTGAAAAGAGTGCTACCAACAGTGGTGTTACTGAGAGTGGTGGTTCACCGACCAGTGACATTTAACGTGGTGTTACTGAGAGTGGTGGTGCACCGACTAGTGCCCTTTAACGTGGTGTTAACTTAAAGTGATGGTGCACCGACTAGTGCCATTTAACGTGGTGTTACTGAGAGTGGTGGTGCACCGACTAGTGCCATTTAACGTGGTGTTACTGAGAGTGGTGGTGCACCGACTAGTGCCCTTTAACGTGGTGTTAACTTAAAGTGGTGGTGCACCGACTAGTGCCCTTTAACGTGGTGTTAACTTAATGTGGTGGTGCACCGACTAGTGCCATTTAACGTGGTGTTACTGAGAGTGGTGGTGCACCGACTAGTGCCATTTAACGTGGTGTTAACTTAAAGTGGTGGTGCACCGACTAGTGCCCTTTAACGTGGTGTTAACTTAAAGTGGTGGTGCACCGACTAGTGCCATTTAACGTGGTGTTACTGAGAGTGGTGGTGCACCGACTAGTGCCATTTAACCCTAACCCTAACCCAAAAACTTAATAATATGTCAATTTTTTTCCGAAATAAATACACACATTGGAATAGATGACATAAAATAAAATAGATCATTATTAAAAGTTATTAAATGAATACTTTTTTTTAATACAGTTAGTTACAACTGGAACAAACATTTAAAAAATAGAAATTTGCATTTCATAATTAAGATACCTATAGTTATAATCACAAATCATGAGAGAAGAAGGAAATGCCAAAAAAAAATGTTGGTGATTAGTTTACTTCAATCTTTTGCAAAAAGAAGGGGGGGGGGAAACATTAAAGGCAGAATTATAAATATGTCCCCCAAAACTCAAACAATTTATTTTCACTCCTAAAAAAAGTTATTTATTAAAAAAATTATTTTATTTCAAAACCCTATGAAACATAAGCTTCTTCAACGAAACTAATTCATACTAGCTTAACTTTAAAAATTTGACTTTTCATATCTTCGATTTACACTTCGATTTTTTAAGTGCGGATGATATGGTATCCCAGCATTTAGAAATTTTATTTGCTGTGATGTTCTACCGATTGATGCGATGAATCCCTTAAAACTCCAGAGGTTTTTAATTTATGAACATAAAGACATAAGTTCAGAGCCCTAATAATGTTTATTTAACAAAAGTGCGTCTTGTGTATTGAAAGATTCATGTAAGGCAACACTGAGGATTCCCAAAACGTGAAGTGGGTTGCATTAAATAGTTGTTGGAAAATGTTAAGTGAATCTGCGGCCTAGAAAGTGGTTCAGGCTCCACTCTCAAATGACACATGTGGAAGCAGGGACATCACGGCTTGTGATATTGAAGTACAGCCAACAGATCAGCTAACAGATCAGCTTACACATCAGCTTACAGATCAGCCAACAGATCAGCCAACAGATCGGCTAACAGATCAGCCAACAGATCGGCTAACAGATCAGCCAACAGATCAGCTAACAGATCAGCTAACACATCAGCTAACACATCAGCCAACAGATCAGCTAACAGATCAGCCAACAGATCAGCCAACAGATCAGCTAACACATCAGCCAACAGATTAGCTAACACATCAGCCAACAGATCAGCTAACAGATCAGCCAACAGATCAGCCAACAGTTCAGCTTACAGATCAGCCAACAGAGCGGCTAACAGATCAGCCAACAGATCGGCTAACAGATCAGCCAACAGATCAGCTAACAGATCAGCTAACACATCAGCTAACACATCAGCCAACAGATCAGCTAACAGATCAGCCAACAGATCAGCCAACAGATCAGCTAACACATCAGCCAACAGATCAGCTAACACATCTGCCAACAGATCAGCTAACAGATCAGCCAACAGATCAGCCAACAGATCAGCTAAAAGATCAGCTAACACATCAGCTAACAGATCAGCTTACAGATCAGCCAACAGATCAGCCAACAGATCGGCTAACAGATCAGCCAACAGATCGGCTAACAGATCAGCCAACAGTTCAGCTAACAGATCAGCTAACACATCAGCTAACACATCAGCCAACAGTTTAGCCAACAGATCAGCTAACACATCAGCTAACAGATCAGCTAACACATCAGCTAACACATCAGCTAACACATCAGCCAACAGATCAGCCAACAGATCAGCTAACACATCAGCCAACAGATCAGCTAACACATCAGCTAACACATCAGCTAACACATCAGTCAACAGATCAGCTAACAGATCAGCCAACAGATCAGCCAACAGATCAGCCAACAGATCAGCCAACAGATCAGCTAAAAGATCAGCTAACACATCAGCCAACAGATCAGCTAACACATCAGCTAACACATCAGCTAACACATCAGCCAAGAGATCAGCTAACAGATCAGCCAACAGAGCAGCCAACAGATCAGCCAACAGATCAGCTAAAAGATCAGCTAACACATCAGCTAACAGATCAGCTAACAGATCAGCCAACAGATCAGCCAACAGATCAGCCAACAGATCAGCCAACAGATCAGCCAACAGATCAGCCAACAGATCAGCCAACAGATCAGCTAACAGATCAGCCAACAGATCAGTCAACAGATCAGCTAACAGATCAGCCAACAGATCAGCTAACAGATCAGCCAACAGATCAGCTAACAGATCAGCTAACAGATCAGCCAACAGATCAGCCAACAGATCAGCTAACAGATCAGCTAACAGATCAGCTAACAGATCAGCTAAACTTGGCTTAGTATTTTTCTCTGCAGATCGATGAATTGCAAGTTTTTTTAATGTAATGGTACGTGTGTGATATCAATAAAATGAGGAATAGAAATAAACGTATTCCTTTACTATTTAATTAGCAACTAATAAAACTAGTTCTGAGGTATTCAAGGCAGCTCACGGTTGCATTGTTGGCAAATGTCAGATAGCGTTTGAATATTGTGTTGGCAAATGTCAGATAGCGTTTGAATATGGTGTTGGGGATGTACGGATAGCCACCTAGAAATTTTCAACAAAACTTAACAACCGCCTCAGCAAAGTTGTAAACATTGTGAACCATGTCAAGGCAAATGCTTTAAAATCTAAATAATTTGCTGCATTTTGTGGACGAAATGGGCGATAAAACAAAAAGCTCTTACTGCGTGCTGATATGCATTAGTTGTCTCGAGCAAAAGTAAAGCCAAGAGTTTTTGAGTTGCAAAGAGAGCTCGACCATTTTCTAGATGAAAAAAATATGGATAAGTCGCGAAAATTTGAATATGACAGCCATGTGGGCTTACTTGGCTGAGAAATTTAAATAGGACAGCCATGTGGGCTTTCTTGGTTGATAAATTTGAATAGGACAGCCATGTGGGCTTTCTTGGTTGATAAATTTGAATAGGACAGCCATGTGAGCTTTCTTGGTTGATAAATTTGAATAGGACAGCCATGTGGGCTTTCTTGGTTGATAAATTTGAATAGGACAGCCATATGGGCTTTCTTGGTTGATAAATTTGAATAGGACAGCAATATGGGCTTTCTTGGTTGATAAATTTGAATAGGACAGCAATATGGGCTTTCTAGGTTGATAAATTTGAATAGGACAGCCATATGGGCTTTCTTGGTTGATAAATTTGATTAGGACAGCAATGGGCTTTCTTGGTTGATAAATTTGAATAGGACAGCAATATGGGCTTTCATGGTTGATAAATTTGAATAGGACAGCCATATGGGCTTTCTTGGTTGATAAATTTGAATAGGACAGCAATGTGGGCTTTCTTGGTTGATAAATTTGAATAGAACAGCCATATGGGCTTTCTTGGTTGATAAATTTGAATAGGACAGCCATATGGGCTTTCTTGGTTGATAAATTTGAATAGGACAGCCATGTGGGCTTTTTTGGTTGATAAATTTGAATAGGACAGCCATGTGGGCTTTCTTGGTTGATAAATTTGAATATGACAGCCATGTGGGCTTTCTTGGTTGATAAATTTGGCATTTTAAATGAGCTAACGAGGTCCAAACATGGAAGAATGACATCATCATTTACAATGTCAGGCAAGTTTCATGACCAGAATCGAAAATTAGAAGCATTCCAGATCCGAGTGTCATCAGATTGTTTCGATATGTTTCACAACTCAGCTACAACTTTTGATGGAGCTTATCTGTTCAAACACTTTCACCTTGACAACAGTTAAAACAAACAGAGCATATCTGTTCAAACACTGTCACCTTGACAACAGTTAAAACAAACAGAGCATATCTGTTCAAACACTGTTACCTTGACAACAGTTAAAACAAACAGAGCTTATCTGTTCAAACACTTTCACCTTGACAACAGTTAAAACAAATAGAGCATATCTGTTCAAATACTTTCACATTGACAACAGTTAAAACAAACAGAGCATATCTGTTCACTGTCACCTTGACAACAATTAAAACAAACAGAGCATATCTGTTCAAACAATTTCACCTTGACAACAGTTAAAACAGACAGAGCATATCTGTTCAAACACTGTTACCTTGACAACAGTTAAAACAAACAGAGCAAAGTTGTTCAAACACTGTCACCTTGACAACAGTTAAAACAAACAAGACAACGTCCATCATCAACACATTTTAATACGAAATAAAGACGACCGATAACAGGTAGCGAACAATGCTTACGATGTTTATTTTTTCAAAACTTTTTTTTAAACATGTAGCATTAAACAATGCGAATTCATACCAAATGTAGGGCTTATTTCTCTAACACGCAAGTATAGGAAAATAGTGCACCGTCCACTGGTGTTATAGAAAAATTCCTGAACCAGGCGCCTTACTAAAAAGTTTGAGACGCACTGAATTTGCAAACAGTTACTGCAAAACTAAGCAAATCACTCAACAAATCATATACATCATTTTTTGAACATGTTTTAAAATATCTTTTATCTAAATACAATTAAAACTAATAGATTCAGCTATATGTCATATATTTTATCTACTTCGTTTTATTTAGTGTTCAGCTAAATTAACAGTTTGTCATAACTGCTACAATTCATTTAGTAGTCAAATATTTAAAAATGAACTATTCAAGTTTATTTTTTGTGTAAGTGACACTGCTACGGTAGAAATAATTAGTTTGATCGCGTCATTTCTGAAAGATTATTATTAGAGATTTAATAATTTACAGTTACTTGTAGAACACTGGGTTTGAGAGTGTAAAGATTTCTAATCATGATACATTCACCAGTAAGGATTCGGTTTTCCTGGACCTAGTAACATCACCATCCACGGATATTGTTTTCTGTCCATTAACATTCACAATTTTGATAAATGATAAGGATCACTACCTCATAACGTCGGCAGTATTGTTGTAGAGTCCTTGTACAAAGTGGCAGTCATTGGCGTAGCGGGGGTTTCTGCCCCCGGCGCAGATGCCGAGTTTGCCGCCCCTCCGAACTGGTGCCATAATGAAGAAAATATATTCAATCGTACACACAGCAACCGAATAATTGTTTATGTTAGAAAATAAAACTGAAGAACTTACTTCTACAAAATAAAAATTCTCATGGCAAAGTCGTTGACGCCAATGTTATGATCAATGTCATTAGCTCAATGGTTCAACTATTTTGATTGGGGAGTCGTAATCTACTCAATGTTCATCGTAAATAATGTTTGATTAACCTAAGTTTAGTTAAGCTTCTCTCACACCCAGCTTTGCCTATGGCATTTGTAAGAAATGTTTGGATGAAAATTATTATATTATAATTAAAGAATTCGCGAAAATAAAAAAAATTCAATTCTTATTTTTTTCTAGCCCGTGAGTTCAATAAATGTGTTTGTTTGTGACAGTCATTTAAAATGTTTGATCTATGTTTATGTCATGGTAATCAGTGTCTGGTCTTTTAGCTTGCATAAAATTCACTTACTTGGTTTCAAATTACTGTAAGTGCCAAAACTATAACGTAACCATGTAAATATACCGTTCCTCTGATTGCCGTGACATGTTTCTGAGGTTGTTGAGTACACTCCCGAGAAGATCCCTGGTATTATTTTTTTAATTATCTTTTTTTTCTTTGAAATATCCTGGCCTTTGAGATTTTTGCACGCGTGCCGTGGCAGCAAATATTATTACGTTTTAGGGCCAGGAGCGCCAGTAAGGAGTAGCAAAAGGTACCGTGAAGAACTTGGTGGGCGCCCAGATCTGAGGAAATCTTCTAGTGGGGGTAACTCCCTAGGTTGGCCATAGATGATCCCCCGCCTAGGTGCTGTCCTTTACCACAGAGACTCGTATGATGATCCCCCGCCTAGGTGCTGTCCTTTACCACAGAGACTCGTATGATGATCCCCCGCCTAGGTGCTTTCCTTTACCACAGAGACTCGTATGATGATCCCCGCCTAGGTGCTTTCCTTTACCACAGAGACTCGTATGATGATCCCCCGCCTAGGTGCTTTCCTTTACCACAGAGACTCGTATGATGATCCCCCGCCTAGGTGCTTTCCTTTACCACAGAGACTCTTATGATGATCCCCCGCCTAGGTGCTGTCCTTTACCACAAGGACTCGTATGATGATCCCCCGCCTAGGTGCTTTCCTTTACCACAGAGACTCGTATGATGATCCCCCGCCTAGGTGCTTTCCTTTACCACAGAGACTCGTATGATGAGCCGCGGTGGCACCGAGGTTGTAGCGAGTCGAAGTAGGGAAATCCCACCCCTCTTTGATACGTCACTTTTAGTGGAAGGCATTTTCAAACTTTTTTCTGGATGCCCGAAATGACCACTTCAGAAGCCATCTTTCCGATGGCGGGATATCGGCTAATAGACTCCCTTTGGGTGGGGAAAGCGTGGCTGGGGTGGGGTTCTTTCCGGGAAGACCATGAAGAGCACTAGGCTCGATGCTGATGAGTTTCTTCCCCGTGTAGATTCATCTATACTTTCAGGTCATTGACTTATATAGTGCAAGTCCCTGAATGATTTTTCTTTATTTGGTATTTGCTGGGATTAGATCGAGTTAATGTCCCTCTACAACAGGATCGGCTGACAAATTTGAAGGATAACTTTTAGGTAAGAGCACATCAATGTCACGCCTTCATACTACATCAGCCTTTTTTTAATCAGTTCAGTAGCATTGGAAGCAGAATAATTTATATCCTATACGAGTTTGAATTGCTTGCATTGAAACTTTCTATATTATTCTACCATTCACTCGTCTCTTTAATTAATTTCCTACTTTTATTTTCTTTTATTTTGCTATAAAAAAAAAGTTTACTCTCTATCAGTTTATTAACGACAAGGAATATGACACCCTACCAAACAGCCACCCCTATCAAATAGCCGCCCCTACTAAACAGCCGCACCTTGTCACAGATGACCAATTTGCCCTTGTAACTTGTTGTTGTGAGTTGCGTACGGTGGTATGTTTGATGTTTGCTTTTGTGGTATTAAAAGTTAGTGGGGCGAAAGCGGGCAAAGTGATTGTGTTGTTGACGTCATTGGGAGATGTGTAGGAAGGGGGAGAGTTTTTGGTGTGTTGGTTGTAGTTGCAAGTAGAAATCTGGATTAAAGTTTGTTGTCTTTCTAGCAGTGCCTTTATTTCTGTGTAACGGTAATGTGTATGAATCTAGGAGCAAGAGTCAAAATATAAGTTTTAGGGACGCTTGTGACACACCTACCAAACAGCAACCCCTACTAAATAGCCACTCCTACCAAATAGCAACCCCTACTAAACAGCTGACCCTACCAAACAGCAACCCCTACTAAATAGCCACTCCTACCAATTAGCAACCCCTATTAAACAGCCGACCCTACCAAACAGCAACCCCTACTAAATAGACACTGCTACTGTCAGGGAAACATTATAGAGTTATTGGGTTTTCCCTGACATGTCAATGTTGTTAATTGTGTTTGGTGCGGTGCGGTGCGCACGGTATGAAAGAGCATGATGTAATAGTGTGAACATGACGTAGTGAGAAGGCAGTTGTGAGTGAGAAATAGAGGTCGGTTGGTATATGGAGGAACCTTCGACCTGCAGTACACAAGGGATACACGAGGTTTAGCGTTGCCAGTGTTCGTCTGTTGGACTGAGAGTTGTTACATGTGATGTTAAGACGCATGGAGTTGTACTACGATTAATAAAGATTGCTGTTAGTACAAGGACTTTGTGTTAGGTCTGTGTGCGCAAGTTGGCGGAGAAGTCACGATCAGAAGCCCTAGACAACGAATCTCGACACCTACCAAATAGCAACCCCTACCAAACAGCCTCCCTTACCAAACAGCCACCTCTACCAAACAGCCGCCTCTACAAAATAGCAACCCCTACTAAATAGCCACTCCTACCAAATAGCAACCATTACTAAATAGCGTGCCCCTTACACACTATCAACTATATCCCTTACATACTATCAACTATATCCCTTACACACTATCTACTATACCCTTTACACACTATCAACTATACCCTTTACACACTATCTACTATAGCCCTTACACACTATTAACTATATCCCTTACACACTATCTACTATACCCTTTACACTATCAACTACATTCTTTATTCGGATTGAACACTCACACACACACTCAAATAAAAAAAAAAGCTCAATGATTGATTAGATCTCAGGATTTCAAACCTTTCAATAATATACATAAATAGACTTAGAGAACAGTAGAGAAATATAAATGATAATGCTATTTATATTAATTTTATCGCGTTCCCCAACTTTCGAGTCAATTCTCTAACTCCTAACATTTAGTCGACATAATTATTGGCCATTGGCAAAAATACGAAACGGGGGAAGAAATGTAAGACTACTTTACGACTTTTTTTGAGACCAAGAACAGAAATAAAAGCCATACGCTATTTAAATAAATGAAAGTCAATTGTAAGAAACTCATCTTTCATCGTTAGATAGCAATCTAGGTCACACCCCGTCCAGGGTTCAAGTCACTCGTGTCTAATGGACATTTAAGTTTATGTTAATTAATGCTCTGATATTAAAACGTTATCCTGGATCGAATCTTCACCAGGTTTAAGAGATTTCAGGATTTAGTCTATCGCTAAACTGGCCAAGACAAATATCCGTTGATCACCTTGATGACCGTTAGCTCCCCAAGGAAGACGCTAATCTCTGCCCTATACAACAACTGGTCATATTTTGCTGCTGAGTAGCTTGGGGGGTTCAAGGGGGGAGATGCCCTGGCGGATATTTGGTAGGTACGGCTATTTGGTGGGGGCAACAATTTGGTGGGGGCTGATATTTGGTGGGGGCGG
>MUZC01002595.1:77369-121816 GCA_002072015.1 Radix auricularia
ACTAGAGTATTAGAGTGTTTGTGACTAGAGTATTAGAGTGTTTGTGACTAGAGTATTAGAGTGTTTGTGACTAGAGTATTAGAGTGCTTGTGACTAGAGTATTAGAGTGTTTGTGACTAGAGTATTAGAGAGTTTGTGACTAGAGTATTAGAGTGTTTGTAACTAGAGTATTAGAGTGTTTGTGACTAGAGTATTAGAGTGTTTGTCAATAGAGTATTAGAATGTTTGTGACTAGAGTATTAGAGTGTTTGTCAATAGAGTATTAGAATGTTTGTGACTAGAGTATTAGAGTGTTTGTGACTAGAGTATTAGAGTGTTTGTGACTAGAGTATTAGAGTGTTTGTGACTAGTGACTAGAGTATTAGGGTGTTTGTGACTAGAGTATTAGAGTGTTTGTGCAGCTACAGATCTTTAGACATTTAATCAGTAGTGATTTAATAATAGTGTTTGAAAAATATCTTATGCTTATGAAAAAATCATGTTAAGCCTGGTACCTATTGGAATTCAGGACGTGTTAGCGCATTTTCGTATTATGTATCAGTACTTATGTTAGACAGGGGCGGATTAAGACTGCTCGGGGCCCTGGGCTGCAATCAAACGGGGGCCCTCTCCAGCCAGCATTCTTAAAATAAAATGATTGTTAACAGCTAATATAAGACTGTAACTAAATTTTAATGATGAAAAAAAAAACTAACACGAAGAAATAACTGTTTTTGATGTGTTCGCGGTAGTTATAATTAAGTGTGAAAAGAAAAAAATATGTGCCCTTGCTGGGAATTGAACCCGACACCGGTAGCCCATGGAGCATACACTATACCGACACGGCCAGCGGAACTTCACATATATGGGAAATTTTTAAAATATAACCTATATTTTATATAATGCGAAGTGAATCAATTAAAGTTTTTCGATTATTAGGTACTTTATCAATACTATCGTGTCTGAACGCGATAAGTTCTATAGATGGTATTAATTACTTTATTATATTTTCAAGGGTTCGTGCAAACTTTTGTACACTGATTATAAAATATAAAAGTTTGGGGGCCCCTAAACCGTCGGGGGCCCGTGGCTTTAGCCCGTTCAGCCCCCCCCCCTTAATCCGCCATAGATGTTAGATATCAGCATTATGTAGTTATCAGTAATTGTGTTTAGATTTTAGACATATTTTTATGAATTTTCTTGTGTAATGAATATACCTGACATTTTTTTATTTAAAAGTCATTTCTTTACATTTAAAAAAAATTATTTTCTCTTTAATCCAACTACAAGTCACCACAAATGATGACGTAAAACTCTCTAAACTTTTACACATATTCTATGACGTCAACTAAAAAAAAAAAACTTATTATTTTGCACCCTTTCGCAACACTCTTCAATGCTTGAGGATTTGTGTATTCGACTTCCGGCAATGGCGGCCGTTCCCTGCGCTAGTGTTACCTCTCGATTCGAAATATTTTTTGGTAGTTTTAACGGGGTTTTTAAACGGATTGAGTAACTGAGTGTTGATGCACAAATGGCAGGTAAGGACATACAAAAAACATATATACATCATGGGTCTAGGACTTATGGATGCTGTGATCAAGGGTGATGACAGACGGACGGATGGACGGACAAAACGGGTGCGATAGCGATTTCGACATCTCGAAAATGCGCTAAAAATTCTAATTGATTATTTCAATTGGTGTGTAATATTTCGCTTTCAAACTATCAACCGAATTTATAATAGTGTGTTTGCAATATATCTTTATGAAACAATACCTCAGAATTACCGTATCAATATCATCATGAAGGTGGGTATAGAACGGCGATGCGACTCAGATGTGAAAACTTTTACTTCCATGATTGAACATTTTTCCCTATATTTTCAACATTTATTTACACGCAATACAAAAGTAAAAATAATGAAATACGTTCATGCAAAAAAACATGGCGGTCCGGTGTTTGAGTCCACCCAGCTCCGAAGACTGGACATTGAGCTAGCCACACAACACCCCCGCCCCTTTTTTTTCCCCGTAATCCCATAGGTATACAAACTCTTGAGCCCTACTTTACTTGCCTAAAGGCCAACATGGGAGCTTGACGTGTGTGCAAATTGATAGAACTTTACAAACCTCTCACTATTTGTTTAGTCCTTAACAAATTTAAAAGCACTAATTCTTCTATTTCCCGTATAGGTAGAAGTATGAAACTATGGTAATTTTTTAAGAAAACGCTCCCGACGAAAGTTGGCAAAAAAGAATGTTAAAATACTCTCTCATGGGGGTCGGTGGCCCAAATATAGGTTTTCTTATATTTAAAACCGACTCATCGATCAAATACATTTTTAAAGATTAATCGCTTAATTAATCGTTAATTTCCGAAGCACTTAGAAAAACAAGAAGGAATTGGGGACACGAACAGCAAACGAACTAAACAGTAAATAAGCATGCATGTCTCGCACGAACAAACAGCAAATGGGAATGAATTGACCAATAGAAGAGCAGAACTGTTGTTGACAGGATGAATGACGTCGCGTTATTTTAGTGTTGTAATCTATTTGTTTTTTCGTATCTTGGAGCCGAAAAAAATAAGTGGCCTTTCGCATCTTGAATAATTTTTTCGTAACTTGGCAAAAAAATGTACCAGTGGCCTTTCGTATCTTGGATTTTTTGTATCTTGTATAGTTCATACCTTGGATCTTTAGCATCTTGTATTTTTTGTATCTTGTAGCATTAGTATCTAGATCAGTGGTTCCCAAAGTGGTCCCTACGGACCCCCAGGGGTCCGCGGAACCGTTCAGGGGGTCCGTGGACAATTATAATTAATTTGGGGGTCCCTGAACAACGTCAGGGGGTCCGCGGAAGGTTTTTAATTAGTAAAATAAAATATGTTTTTTTTATTATTTCGGAAATAAAAATAAATAACAATGTATACTGTTAAAGAGATTTTAAGTCCTGGGTAAAATAAAGTTGTTTGATCTAAGAATAGAAAAAGAACTACGCTATTCCAACAGCTGTAAACAATAAAAATGCTTGGTTAATTGAAAGGCTTGTTAAGTTTGATGCGTGAGAAAGGCAGAGACACAATATTTAGGTCATAAAAATACAATCTTTAATCGGTAATGATTGCAGGGTTGGGTAAATTTTGACGTGTCGGTAAGTTATATTTATCCAATGCAGAAGGAATCCAGGTTTACATTGATACCACGTTTGGTTTTGAATGGACGATTCTAAATACATAAATCAGGACAGCAAAAATTATTTTTTTAAAATACAAAATTTGACCAAACACCTTTTTTTTAGAGAGTTAGCTAAATCATATTTAAAAATATTTTCTAATATATATTCTGATACATTTTTAAACATTAAAAAAAGTTGCTTTAAAAATCCCAATATATTGATCCATAGAAATCTCATCCGCATCCCCCTTTTTTATTTTCAAAGTTTTAGATGGCACACTGAGACACTAAAAATATTTTATGCTGCTAAATGCATAACTTGCCTACAATAAACTAGGAAATATTCTATTTCTAATGTGACATCTTTGTAATCAAACTTTGTGTAATGAGTCTATGAAACCTTCCAAGCACGAGGAACATTTAATGAAAATCCTTAGTGATAAAAACTATAATGATTTAATGTTTTTTGAAGCAGTCCAAAAGACATATTTGAAAAACCCATCACTTCAACAACTCATAAGGACAACATCTAAGCGAGATGACTAGATGACGATGGACTGCGTGCGTACTACAATATTTCTCTATTGATTGCAAAGTCTGGTAAGCCCAACACGATTAGTGAAGAACTTATTTTAGCAGCTGTATGTGAGGTGATAAGCACTGTGTTGCACAAACCAGCTTTCAACATCACAAAACAATTCCACTGACCAATAATTCAGTCCAAAGAAGGATTAGCAAAATGGCTAGTGTGTTGAAAATTATGTTGACACTGATTACTTAAAAAACGTCTGAATTTTCTCTACAACTTGAAGAGTCCACTTTACCAGGAAATGAGGCTTTACTTTTAGCTTATGTAAAACTTTGTGAAAGAAGATCAATTTTGCCAAGAAACAGATATGAAACGTGTGGCGTTCTTTACTGAATTAAAATAGATTTTTCAATGAAAAAGCTATCCCTTGACTAATATCATTTCTGTTGCTACTGACGGTGCTCCAACAATTGTAGAAGATACCGAGCTTTCTGACACACTTAAATCAAGCTGTACCAAATGCATGTTAAGTACATCGTGTCATTCATCGACATAATTAATTTATTTCCAAAAATCTTAGTGAAGTTTTGCACGGATCACTAGATTATGTCAATGGAGCACTAATAAAATCAAAAGGAATGTGTTCAATAATTGCTAAACTTTGTTTGGAAAATAATGAAGGCTATAATTGTTTACTACTTCACACAGAAGTAAGTTTGTTAGCTAAAAGTTTATGTTTAAATCGATTTTATGCTCTCTTATTCATAGCTGGAATTCTTGGACGACAAGACAATTATTTGAGACAAAATTAAATTAACTCAAAAAATGACATAGCCCATATGACACATTTGTTTGCTAAATTTAAAGCAACTAATTGGAAACTACAAGGTTACCAATTAAATTTAATCAAAACTAAAAGCGTAATATCTGCATTTGTTGCAAAACTTTTTTTGTATAAACAAAACTTGGGAAGAAGAGAATGTTCTCAGATTTAAAACTCTCGAAATTGCAAAGAGAAATGAAGATTTGTTTGCCTACTGTCAACACTTGGCGGCTCTTCATGCAGACCTAAAACAAAGATTTGAAGACATTCTTCACTTGGATATTCCCGACTGGGTGTTGAACCCTTTGCTCGGAGACAAACTCAGATCCCAGACATAGATGAATCAATGCTAATACAGGAGAAACTTATTGAATTATCCACACATGAGGAACTTAATTAAACCAATGTTTGAACAAAGATACCACAAATTCTGGTTACAAAAAGAGATCCCAAATGTATTTCCTGCATTAAGGGTTATTGTTCAAAAGCTGTTTACTACTTTCCTGTCTTTCCTATTTAGTAGAACGTGGATTCAGTGTAGTTATGAACCTCGTCATAAAAAAAGAAACCTGCTAGATATTAGTGCTCATGCGGATTTGCTTTTGCTACTCACAAACTTTTAGCTGTTCATAAATCTTGACAAGTTCATCCCAGTCATTAAAAAATAACTTTAATTTAAGTTTAAATAAATAATTATCCAACAAAATGTTGTATTTTAAATTAGTAAATTTGTATGCTATACATTTATATAGCGTTTTCACTTGGGGGTCCGTGGGCAAGTTTTGACTATAAAAGGGGTCCACGGGCAAAAAAAGTTTGGGAACCACTGATCTAGATATACCAATATATTCTAAACAGGAAGAAATTACTTTTTTTAAAAAAAAAAAATCATTGTTTTTATTTGTACGTATTAAAGTTGTTTGTACATATTGAAGCTGTACATATTTAACTTGTTTGTACATATTTAAGATGTACGTATTTAAGTTGCTTGTAAGTAGTTAAGCTGTTTGTACATATTTAAGTTGTTTGTAAGTATTTAAGCTATTTGTACATATTTAAGTTGTTTGTAAGTACTTATGCTATTTGTACATATTTAAGTTGTTTTAAGTATTCAAATTGTTTGTACATATTTAAGTTGTTTGTAAGTATTCAAATTGTTTGTACATATTTAAGTTGTTTGTAAGTATTCAAATTGTTTGTACATATTTAAGTTGTTTGTAAGTATTTAAGCTATTTGTACATATTTAAGTTGTTTGTAAGTATTTAAATTATTTATACGTATATTAGTGTTGTCCGCTGAATAGCGAAGTCAATAGTGTGCTCGCCTCATATGCTGAGGGGTGGAATATAAACCCACATTAAAGCTACAATAAATATGTTGATTAATGACTATTGCTAAAATAAAGTCCTCTGCTGACATGGAGCGAAGATGGACCTTCGCCAAGGTCTACCAAGCCCCGAGAAAGTTCTAATGGAAACATTGGAACCCCTACGACCACAAGATATGGGAAACACACAAAAAATTTTGTCCAAATTGAGATTCGAGAAGATTTATCAGCTAAATTTTGTCATGCATGAAATGGGGAACAAAAGATGATCTTTTTAAAATATATTTCAATGCGACTATTCTAACGGAAAAGAATATTGGAGTTCGTCTAGAACAGGGGTCTCCAGACTTTTATGCCGCAGGCCGCATTAACAATCAAACAGCAGGTTGGGGCCGAATACACACCGTTTTATTGCAAACTACAGGTAAAAATAGTATCTTTTTTGAAGATTAAGAGGTCTCCAGGGGCCGGATGAGAGGGCCTTGCGGGCCGCATCTGGCCCACGGGCCGTAGTATGGAGACCCCTGGTTTAAAAGAAGCTTGAAGTGCTTGCTATTCGATCAAAACTTATGTAGGTTACCCAACATTAACGTCAACTAATACTTTTTAAAAACTAAATCAGAATATTCTCCGCTAACATGAAATCTGCGTTTAGTAACGGGTTTTAGATTTTTTGCTTAACAGGAAAAAGTTATATAACATCAACAAGATTCCTGACACGCACTGACATTGGCGAGTTGAACTAAAGTCCAGAAAATATAACGCATATGTTTATATATAATATAATAATTAATGTCATTTTTAAAAAAAATAAATTAACTTAAATAAACTGAATACTAATCGTTGATCTTACAAAAATGACAGATTTCATAATGTCAAATTATATTTACATCTTCTGTGCACACCACACGATTTCAGTGCTTCTCTCTTTAAATGTCGAACTCATTAGTTAAAATGGCGTCTCTTTAATTCACATGTCAGATGACTATTTCATCTTTGGCAATCACCAAATCCACGTAATAAGATTAATGTGGTGAATAAGACATTAAAACAAGAAAGGATTTAGAAAATCTTAGCAGATCCAAAGGGTTATCTCAATGCCATCTCGCTAAGCGTTTAGAATTGGGTTTTTTGTAAACGGCACGTGCCGAGTCCTCTCTGATCAAATCTTTGATCTCTTTCATACATTCGTTCAGAATCCAATAATAAAATGTTTACAATTTGACATTGTGACATTTCTAGATTGTTAAATAACGCGATTATGACTTTCGAATTATTTTATTTCAATTTAATAAATGTGTTAGTACACTTTAAAAAAAATATCCATAAATTACTTCACGTGGATGACATTTAATTCAAGATTCATACTTGCCTTTTTCGCAAAATCGTTAGAAATTAGAGAGAAAAAGAGGGGAACTTATAGATAGATAGATAGATAGATAGATAGATAGATAGATAGATAGATAGATAGATAGATAGATAGATAGATAGATAGATAGATAGATAGATAGATAGTCCCTAGTGTAGATCCTATAAGACAGCCCCTAGTGTAGATCTCATAAGACAGCCCCTAGTGTAGATTTCATACGACAGCCCCTAGTGTAGATCTCATAAGACAGCCCCTAGTGTAGATCTCATAAGACAGCCCCTAGTGTAGATCCTTTAAGACAGCCCCTAGTGTATATCTCATACGACAGCCCCTAGTGTAGATCTCATAAGACAGCCCCTAGTGTAGATCTCATAAGACAGCCCCTAGTGTAGATCCTTTAAGACAGCCCCTAGTGTAGATCCTATAAGACAGCCCCTACTGTAGATCTCATAAGACAGCCCCTAGTGTAGATCCTTAAGACAGGCCCTAAAGTAGATCCCATATGACAGCCTATAGTGTGGATCCCATAAGACAGTCCCTTGTGTAGATCCTATAAGACAGCCCCTAGTGTAGATCCTATAAGACAGCCCCTAGTGTAGATCACATAAGACAGCCCCTTGTGTAGATCATATCAGACAGTCCCTAGAGTAGATCTCATAAGACAGCCCCTATAGGAGATCCCAAAAGACAGCCTCTAGTGTAGATCTCATAAGATAACCCCTAAAGTAGATCCCATATGACAGCCTATATTGTGGATCCCATAAGACAGTCCCTTGTGTAGATCCCATAAGAGAGCCCCTAGTGCCTAGTGTAGATTCTATAAGATAATCCCTAAAGTAGATCCCATAAGGAATAGAATTGGCAAACTTTGTAAAGATAAAAGATACAAGCCATAGATCCTATCAAAAAGCTTTAGTACATATTAATATCTCTGAAGTATAATTTTTTAAACTAATTTTTAAAATTCATTTAAAATTTTGTATTTTTTAAACTCCATACAATTATGCCATTTTCTTAATATAATAAATTTGTGTAATACATCTTGTACAACTACTTGAACCCGAACATGGGTTTAAAAGACGAGACTCAAACTTTACGATGACAAGTAACGTCAATTTAAAACAATAGCCTCGTGATTGTGGTTTATTCCTTCAATTAACTTTCTGATATTTTGTTTAGTCATAGTTCGACTTTTTTTTATTGCATGAAGGATTTCCCACACTTTTTAAATTTTAAATAAAAACGCATTTTTTCCTTGAATGACGTAATAAATATCCTCTAACAAAAATTCTCAACATTAATCATTAATTTGTCAGAAGTGAAACAGGAAACTGGTGAGATATTAACGTACTTCAACGCATTTGTCTTGCTCCCCGGGCTAAGCCAGCCACTTGTCATGGCGATATTGTCAGATTAGCTAATCCCGATTAAAGACTGATTTGGATGACGAGGCTACAACTCTGTGAAATCAGTGATTCAATCAGTGGCCAAGTTGGCAGGTCCTATAAAAGCGCTTACAGATTCAGGTAGCCAAGCACGACTTAAACTTTAGTTTGTACACGTAGGTAAGTTGATAACTCATCCCTACATTCAACCATTAGTTTGTATTGTCAACAAAGTATATGTAATATGGCACATCAATATATTCAACCATTATTTATTTTACACCAATCATAGATGATCATTTAAATGTTCAATCTTATATTCATCACACTTGTTGTTGAAAGGGATTTAAGCAGGTTGTTGTTTTTTGTTGTTTTTTGTTGTTGTTGTTTTTTTTTGTTTTTTTTGTGTTTTTTTTTTTGTGTTTTTTTTTTTTTGTGTGTGAATAATATTTATGTCATAGTTTTGTTGTTTAATTTTAAAATAATAATATTCAACTACTTTCTTTATCTTAGTGGGTTTAAATTGTGTACATTTCATATCCTGGTTGTCATTAGATGTTAAGAAAATGAAATTAAAATTGATTTGTTAAAAACTGACTTCGTTTAATCCAGAACCGCTCACCTTTTAAATGTATACATTATTGTTGCTCACTCTAAACCTGGGGAACCAGGATTTTATCGAAACACAATCTGCCCCATCATCATTTCCCCCTCGAAGATTTATGTAAGTTTTCCCATAGAAATTTTAATCACTAAGATTTATTCACTAACTTGTATGCCTGTGTGTTGCAAGAAATTTTGTTTTAAAATAATTTTAGGTGTTCTTCTTATCCATAGTTAGCCTCATCAAGCCAAAGCTTCTTATCCATAGTTAGCCTCATCAAGCCAAATCTTCTTATCCATAGTTAGCCTCATCAAGCCAAATCTTCTTGTCCATAGTTAGCCACATCAAGCCAAAGCTTCTTATCCATAGCCACATCAAGCCAAAGCTTCTTATCCATAATTAGCCTCATCAAGCCAAAGCTTCTTATCCATAGTTAGCCTCATCAAGCTAAAGCTTCTTATCCATAGTTAGCCTCATCAAGCCAAAGCGAAAATTAACTTTTGGAAACGTTATTCGTTGTCAAGGTTTATTTTTAGTTCTGCTTCTTTATTTAAGACACTGACCCGAGCACGTATCGGTCGGTGTTCGTATTAACTGAACACGCGTCCGATTATACTGGCAGATGAACACGCGTCCGATTATGCTGACAGATGAACACGCGTCCGATTATGCTGACAGAGATGAACACGCGTCCGATTATGCTGACAGATGAACACGCGTCCGATTATGCTGACAGATGAACACGCGTCCGATTATGCTGACAGTTGAACACGCTTCCGATTATGCTGACTGATGAACACGCGTCCGAATATGCTGACAGATGAAACATGACAAAAACGGCTGTCTCTGATGACCCGCTAACAGAACATTTGTAGAAAATCATTTTCATTATTATTTTAGTTATCGTGGCCTTGAACCGCTGACATTTCATCGATTTCATAACGGATGTTGACTCTACACTTTAAAACAACACATACACGCTGTGAAAGTCCTGTTGAGTTTTAAAATTAGGTCAGGCTTCTTATCCGAAATTCAAAAGATTAAATAAGGAAAAAATATATCTTTTTAAATTATTGATTTTGTATAGCGATGGCATTAAATCTTAAATGCATCTTTCTTGGATGAAATTATATTGCAATTAGCTCTCTGAAACTCCTGATCCCAGGAGCGGCGTTTGAGGGTGGCAACTGGGGCAACAGCTCCAGGCCCCGCGCTTAGGTAGGCCCCACGTTTCGGTCCTGAACATGTTCTTGTCCTGGTTAATAGCCTATACATGTAGAACCAAAGAGTGGATGGTAGAACGTATGCTGTAAACCATTGTAAAGAGACGAAAGAGGCACTCTTGTAATCCTTTTTGAAGGTCGAATTCCGTAGCGTAGCTCTAGACTTCTTTGAAAGCATTACACCGTTAGCGGAAAATAGGTCAGATGTACCATTCAGCCAATCCAGACCAGAGAAAATAATGAACTTGCAATAATAATTTAATAAAAGGTTGACACGCGGTATTAAAATTACACAATAATCAAGATATTTCATATTTTAAAATACCATAGCATACTAGTGCTTAGCGATCTTTACTAGTACTCTGGCCCCGCGGGGTCATTGCTGGCACTAGGCCCCGCGCTTACCTACCGCCGCCACTGCCTGATCCTGTGACAATTTAGAAATGATATGTTTCATTCAGATGATACCAAGGTGCACCTACGATTAACGTTCTCATTTTATTGCATTAACTTTTGTTACTCTGTGTTCATAGTTGTTACACGAATTCATTAATCTACCGTAGGAAGTCAAGGAAATGTATTTGCACTACGTCCTTTTCAAAGATTTTAGAATATCTTCTTCAAAAAATAAGCATTCTTTATATTGCTCTTTTAGAATATACATAATACGTATTCTTCATGCCTGTTCTTTACTTATCAAAATTTTCTATTACTACTAAAAATTTCTTATACTTAAAACTAAAGTAAAAGTTTGTTGTTGTTTTTTTCCAGGTAGAAACATCATCATGACTCCTCTACAGATAATCGTTTCCTTTGCCCTTTTGTCAGTCGCATGGGGAAATTACCCGGTAGCTAGCACAAATAAGAGTGGTGTGTCAGTCCCATACTCTGGGGCCGCTGGTCAATCTAATACCTACAGTGGTCAGCCATCGTCCAGTGACGATAAAGATGGCGCATACCTGTATTACTCCAACACACAACCAGCGGACTACTCACCTCCTTCAGCTTCATCCAGTGATTATAAAGTAAATACCCCCAGTAAAGCCGCTTACCCAAGTCAAGCCACTTACCCAAGTCAAGCCGCTTACCCAAGTCAAGCCACTTACCCAAGTCAAGCAACATACCCAAGTCAAGCCACTTACCCAAGTCAAGCTGCTTACCCAAGTCAAGCAACATACCCAAGTCAAGCCACTTACCCAAGTCAAGCTGCTTACCCAAGTCAAGCCGCTTACCCAAGTCAAGCCGCTTACCCAAGTCAAGCCTCTTACCCAAGTCAAGCCTCTTACCCAAGTC
The DNA here is from genome assembly GCA_002072015.1 of Radix auricularia. Lineage (NCBI taxonomy): Eukaryota > Metazoa > Mollusca > Gastropoda > Lymnaeidae > Radix > Radix auricularia. The sequence goes on from MUZC01002595.1 coordinate 89,081, forward strand.
AAAATGCTTATCCAGCAGGTAAATCCCCTCAGTATAAATCCAGTCAGTTAACTTGTGAGTAATTTTTTTTTTTACAAAAGATGCCGTCCATAAATGACGCCACGCGCCTGGGGGTGTCAACATTTATGACGATGTTTGACGACGGTGAGGGAGTGGGGTAAAGTAATGTTACGTCACATCCGAAAAATCAATGAACTTTAAACAAAATGCCCACTTAATTAATTCATTGCTTGCAATTTATTTAATTGCGCTTTAAATAGCTTCACCCGTCTTACGCGAAAATTTATCACATAAAAATATTTCGTTTAAATTATACTCTTTTAACTCGAAAATGCTTTGAGAAGTATCTGTCAAAGGAAATAGACTAACGTTCTGGCAAACTACGAGATATTTGATACAACTTTTCCCCTAAAACATGAAAGAAAAATCATGAAACTCAAAAAAGACTTAGGTTTTTTCAATGAAGTTTACGAAACCTTGAAATACACCGAAATTATTTAGTTACCAGTTGAGACATGTTTGTTTTGTTTTTTAATCTACCCCCTCCCCTTTCTCATTCCTTCCTCCACTCCTACCTCGACCTTATTAAAAAATGTTCCTTGTCTAAAAAAAAAAAAAACCAACATGAATGTATATTTTTGTTGTTCAAAGATACTTACTGAAATATCAAAAATAAAAAAAAAAATATAGATAGATTTTTTTTTTTTTTTTACTTTTTTTTTAATTTGGACAGAACTTAGGGCTGAAATTATTTGGGGCTTAATTTAAATTTTAAAAGTTAATGGTTTGGTTTTATAAATGGTTGGTGTTACCACCCGCCCACAATGTGTTGAAGCACCTTTGGAAAAAGAAACAAACAAACTGGCGCCCTTCCTTGTGTAGGCCTAGCAGAAAAACTGATTTTAATCAGACGTACAAAGTTGTCAGTATGTTATTAAAAAGTAAATTACCGCCGCCAATGTAGTTGCGCGGGTACGTAGTTCTCTGGCCGACGCAGCGCAGTGGTCTGGAATAACTGTGCATCGAATTGTGTAGTATTGTAAAAATTAAAATTTTAAAAAAAAATGAATGCCTTGCAACTTTGCGCAAGACTTTTTAAAAAATAATTTTGCACATGAATCAACGAACTGTATATGTAACATTGACCGCCGCCTAGAGGACATAAACATTCAAGCTGCCTGCTGGGCCCTGTAACCTGACTGAACGTGACGTCATTGTTGTTGACATTGTTTTAACGTTCAGTTTAAATTAAAAAATGTAAATTGCCTTTTCTTTTTTTTTTACTTCCCTTGAAATTTTCAGTATAATGACGTCATACATCTTATTTTTAGCTCTTTAGCTTTAATAAAAATTGTCGATTAACTATTCGGTAATTTTTCAAAAGTTAACGATTAAATTTAAATTTAATATATATATATATATATATTAAATTAATGCAGTAACGGTGCAATATTTGTTTCTTTAATATAATTCAAAAGATAGGAATATTAACATATAGTCATGACTATTAAATACTCTAGTGTGCTATTCCACAGTGTCACGTGTTGAACCTTATAAATGCAATGTTATGTTCGGTTAGTTAGGTGTTACGTATGTAAGAAGTGTTAGAGTTAGGTGTTACGTATGTAAGAAGTGTTAGAGTTGGGTGTCACGTATTAAGAAGGGTTAAAGTTAGGTTTAACGTATTAAGGAGGGTTAGAGTTGGGTGTCACGTATTAAGAAGGGTTAAAGTTAGGTTTAACGTATTAAGGAGGGTTAGAGTTGGGTGTTACGCATGTAAGACGGTGTTGTTGTTTTTTTTTATAGACCACACGATTTCGTGTGTTCTTATAGAGTAGAAAGAGTTAGAAAACTAATTTACGATTTTAATATACTCTATGAACTCACATCAAAACAAATTGTATTTTACTTATTAATGTCATGCCTTTTTTTTACTTAATCAGTTGCCAGTACTAACACAGGCAACAATTATGGCAAGGGAGGAAACTCTTACGGAAACCCCGTAGGCAGTTATGGCAAAGAGGGAAATAGCTACGACAATGCCGGAAATGGTTACAACAATGCCGGAAATGGTTACAGCAATGCCGGAAATGGTTACAACAATGCCGGAAAAGGTTACAACAATGCCGGAAACGGTTACAACAATGCCGGAAATGGTTACAACAATGTCGGAAATGGTTACAGCAATGCCGGAAATGGTTACAGCAATGCCGTAAATGGTTACAACAATGCCGGAAATGGTTACAATAATGCCGGAAATGGTTACAACAATGCCGGAAATGGTTACAACAATGCCGGAAATGGATACAATAACAACGGTAACGGTTACAACAGAGGTGAAAATTCATACAACAGTGCTGGACAAAGTTATAGCAAGGTAGGAAGTGCTTACAACAACGCCGGAAATGCTTACAATTCTGCCGGAAATGGTTACAACAATGCCGGATATGGTAGCAACAATGCCCCAAACGGTTACAACAATTCAGGAAGTGGGTACAACATTGCCGGAAATGGTTACAACAATGCCGGAAATGGTTACAACAATAACAGAAATGGTTACAACGCTGCAGGAAATGGTTACAACAATAACAGAAATGGTTACAACACTGCAGGAAATGGTTACAACAATGCCGGAAATGGTTACAACAATGCCGGAAATGGTTACAACAATGCCGGAAATGGTTACAACAATGCCGGAAATGGTTACATTACCCCCGTCAACCGCTACTAAGTCAAGAAGAAGAATGGAACAAGAAACTAAGCAAAAACAGAAAACTTAAAGAGTATTCAATTCGTGTACAAACTTTACAAAATAAAGAGCAATGGAAATAAGTTTATGAAATTTGTTGATTTCTACTTTTTTATTGTTATTATTTTGAAGGACTTTTATAACGATTTAACTAATCAAACCATTAAAAGTTATCACATTCTCTTTATCTCAGTCAGCTCTAAACCTCAACAATGCTTCCCTTTTTAAACGCCATCTAAATTCAAAAAGCTGCCAATGTTTACCCAAGCTTGGTCGAACTCAGTGATCCCACAACTCAGTAATCCCATAACTCAGTGATCCCATAACTCAGTAATCCCATAACTCAGTGATCCCATAACTCAGTGGTCCCACAACTCAGTGATCCCACAACTCAGTGATCCCACAACTCAGTGATCCCACAACTCAGTGTTCCCACAACTCAGTGATCCCACAACTCAGTGATCCCACAACTCAGTGATCGCACAACTTAGTGATCCCATAACTCAGTGATCCCATAACTTAGTGATCGCATAACTCAGTGATCCCATAACTCGATGATCCCATAACTCAGTGATCCCATAACTCGATGATCCCATAACTCAGTGATCCCATAAGTCAGTGATCCCATAACTTAGTGATCCCATAACTCAGTGATCCCATAACTTAGTGATCGCATAACTCAGTGATCCCATAACTCGATGATCCCATAACTCAGTGATCCCATAACTCGATTATCCCATAACTCAGTGATCCCATAAAGCAGTGATCCCATAACTCAGTGATCCCATAAATTAGTTATTTTATAAATCAGCGATCCTATAACTCAATGAACCCATAAGTCAATGACCCCATAAGTCATTGATCCCATAAGTGATTGATCCCATAAAACAATGATCCCATCAATTTCTTGAAAAATCGGGGCTCATTGATGGTGATAGAGAGAACCTGACAAATAATGGCGGCTTTAGATCCCATAGCCTCCACACCACCTTTTTTTTAGAATAGAGATGATGGCGTGTTAACTCCATCAGTTCATAGGTCGAAGTTCAGGTGCCATTGGGTTTTGATATTACCAGGAAATTCTGGGTCTTTTGATCTGGTATCATCACTTTGATTTGTTCTCTTGAACATATAAATACATATTTATAAAGCTAACAGCTATATTCTAGCGCCAATCAGTCTAAACAAGTTACATTATAAATCTAGAATCTTTCGATAAAAAGACATGAAGGGTGTAAAACAGGAGTCTAGGTAAAGAGATGTGTCATAGAAGCAGTGATTCTCAAAGGGGTCCGTACGGACCCCCAGGTGTCCCCGGTACCATTCAGGGGGTCCGTGGACAATAAAAATTGATTTGGAGGTCCCTATTTTTTCTTTACGAACAGAACAATGTTCTCAGTTTCCAATTTTTTCGAAATTTCAGAATAGAAAATAAATATTGTCTAATTTACTGTCATCGCTTAACGGCTCTTCATGCAGACCTCAGACCTGAACCAAAGATTGGAAGACATTCTTCACTTGGATATTCCCAAATGGCAGTTGAATCCCTTTGCAACATGGACAAACTCAGATTCCAAATATAGATTAATCCATACTACACAAGAGCAGCTTATTGAAAGGAGGAACTTAAACCAACGTTCGAACTAGGATACCACTATGGCGAATTAAGGGGAACTGAGCGGGCTAAAGCCAGGGGCCCCCGACGGTTTGGGGGGCCCCAAACTTTTTATTTTTTATAATAAAAGTGTACAAATGTTTGCACGAACCCTTGAAAATATAATAAATTAAATAAATTTATAAATATTATCTATACAACTGATCGCGATTCAGTCTTAATAATCGAAAAAACTTGATTTAATTGGCTCACTTAGAGAACATAGTATAAAATCTAGTTTATACTTTTAAAATTTATCAAATTAGACAAGTTCCGTTGGCAGTGTGGAGAGAGCACAGGCGCGCATTACAACCGGTGTCGGGTTCAATTCCCAGCAGTGGAAAGTTAAATATTTATTTTCACACTCAATTGTAACATACAGCAAACACTTCAAATAGTTATTTCTTCATGTTCGTTTTTTTTTTCATTATAAATATTTAGTTACAGTCATATATAACCTGTTAACAATCATTTTATTTTAAGGGACGCTGGCTGGATAGGGCCCCCGTTTGATTGCCGCCCGGGGCCACGTGCAGTCTTAATCCGCCCCTGGGATACCACAACTTCTGATTGCAATGTTAGATCTCAATTTTATGTCCTGCATTTGGTTTATTGTACATCCCAACTTTAGGTCCTGCGTCATGAGTTATTGTACAGAGGTTTTTGCCTCCTTTCTCGTCTTCCTATTTGGTAGAACGAAGATTCAGTGGCTCTGTGAACCGTATAAACAGAAAACGACAAGAAATTGGTATTCGTGGGAATTTCCAGTTGCTATTCACAAACATTGAGTCGTTCATAAATACACTCATAAATTATCGTCCCGTTAATCTCAGTTATTAATTGTTTCCAATTTTATTTTAAACAAAGACATAATTTCTATAAATACCGTACTTTTTGTCCTATGCATTTATGTAGTTGTTTCCCTTGGGGGATCCGTAGAAAAGTTTTGACTATAAAAAAAGGTCCGTGGGTCAAAAAAGGTTTGGGAACCACTGCACTAGAAAATCAAGCTAATAATTGACCGGGGGTTGGGCAGTCTTCTGTGAGAAACTGTTTATTCCTTCGGGGCAAACAAACTGAGTGAAGCTTAGTAATTGGGGGAGGGGGGTAATTTATACAATAAAAATTATAATGATTATAAATTCTAAGACGGTCTCTCCTTCCATCTGATAAAAGGTTTATGTACACCGTTTGAAGACGGTATTTGGGTCATACATTAAAAATATACGCGAACTTTGTAAAGCTTTTAAACGCAGCTTTATTTTAAACTTGTATTTCACAATGTTTTTTAAGGTTGTCTAAGTTGAATACTTAACCAATCGTATCTGTTACAGAAGACCCTTCTATATAGAAGTTTATTGCGTTATGCTAGATTATTACCATTAACATGTTGTATACTTCTTGCCACCACGCTATGACTATTAAATCAGAACAAGATAACACAATCCTACAATTGATTTAGAATTCATTGTTTCTCAATCTGTGTGTCGCGAGGTTTAGTAAAAAAAATATTTAAAATTGCTAGGGTTCTGAGCTCTGCAGTTATTGTGACGATTTAAAATAAAATGTTTATTAAATAAATCAAGAACATAATCACGTAGGGCAGGACGTTAGATTCGGTTGGCGTCTGGGTACGCCATTTTCTTTCATTCGTTCTAGCGGTGTAGTTGTTTTGATATTTTTCATTCTTTAAGTGATTGAACTTAAAAGTATTATTTTAAAATAGGCTAAGCCAACATTGTAAGCAAGTTAACATAATGTTCTCTCAACTTGCTTAAAATGCCGGCTGATAAGTTTATCTGATAAAATAATATTTAAATTAATTACTGCATCCCAGTTCATGTGAACTGTTGCCTTAAGTTTATTTTGTTGATGAACATTACTGAAATGATTAAGAATCATTGGTAAATAAAATTCCCGTGAAAATATCAATAGTAATTGGAATAAAACTTACAGTATTAATGTTAAGGTCTAACAGTAACTCTATCAGGTTCATACACCCCACGTTTCGCCTTCTTGTCAACCTCCCAGAGGACCCGCCACAAAGCTACGCTATTAAAATATAAAAAGAAATTCTTTGTGAACATTCAAGTTTTGTTGAGTCTCGTTTAGAATTTTGAAGTAAGTTAAAATATTTACGTTTATTTTTTCAGAAATAAACTTTGCAATTTAGCTGCGGTGAAGTTTTTAATAAAAAAAAATCTTCTACTCAAAAAGAAAAAGCTCGTCACACTGATGCATCACAGTAATATGTTAAAAAATGTTATCTTTTTAATAAGATAAGTTAAAATTATTTTTGTGTGCCGCGAAAATTCTCAAATATTCTTAGTGTGTCTTAGTATTCTTACCCACAAAATTTTGAGAAACACTGACTTAGATGAGTTGATAAAATGTGAAACTAACTGGCGGAAGTCTTTCCACACAGAACTGAGTCAATTGTTAAGAGTAACAAAGAAAAAGGAACAAATAAATTCAAAATATTTCATGCAGGAAAAAGAATTAACCCAAACTAATAATGCAAAATATTTTAGATGAGTAACTATCATGGAATCCCCATGTCAATGAAGTTACTAAAAATCGAACAAAACCTTAGGCTTAATACAAGGAAACTTTTACAAATGTAATAAAATATAAAACTAAAATGTTACATCACCTTGGTGAGACCTGTTCTTGAATATGCATCTTCTGTATGGGACCCATCAACCAAAGAAAACATTGATAAACTAGAACAAATTCAAAAAAGAGGTGCAAGATTCTATACGGGAGAATATTCAAAACTGACAAGAATAACACCATTAGTTAAATCAATAATTCTTGAAACACTGGATGATAGAAGAACCAAGAATAAGTAGTAACAATAAATAAAACTATTAATTGAAATTTAGAAAGATATCAGAAAAATAACTTGACCCTCGGATAGACATGCGGATAAACACTTTTCTTATTCAGTAAGCAAGAACAAACACATACAAGTTCTCGTTCTTCCCGTCCGGTATCAGAATATCATTCTAATATTCTATGTATATAAAAATCAAAATATGTATGCATGTTTGTCCTTTATAGCTGACTAAACCATTCATCGATCACAATGAAACTTTAGGAAATCGTTGAGTATGCTATCGGGATGGTAAATGGCTATTTCATTTGTTAAATTTAACACTTTTGGGGCACCCGGAGCCCATAATTTTTTTTCTTACATGAGCTATATAAAAATAGTTTAAACGTTAGCTATTGTGTAAATGAATGGATCTTGAAAAAACTTAGTAAAATAAAAAAATTATTACCCATATAAAATAATATAGGGCAATGAACCCCTAATGTTCATTCCTTAAACTTTTAAGATTGTATTCCAAATTCAAATTAGTGGTTCTTGAGAAATAGAAATAAATATATCCATTTAGATCTTGATTAAAATAAACAGGAGTTAAGAACTTTAAATCTTGCATCGAATGAGCCTGGGAGCCCCGAAAACTCTTTTTATGTGCTAATATGAGGTATATAAAAAATTATTCTAAGCGTTAGTTACTAGGAACATGAGTGGATCTCGACTAATCTTTAAAAATAAAACTTGATAGCCATATAAAAAAATTAAGTAGGTCATTGAACTTCTTATATCCATTATTTCGGGGCCGGGGGCCCCTTTTTTCGTAAACTGTTAAGATATTATTCTAAATTCAATTATTAACGACGATTATTGATTTCTAGCACAGTTGTTTTTAATAATCCTTTTAACTGAGATCGTTGCAAATACAACACAAAGATAAGTTTTTGGTATACAAAATTAAAGCTTTATAATTTAGAAGGCAAAAGAGATATATAAGAGAGAGAATGAGTGAACTGCATATGTAGAACATTTTTAGTCAAATAAAATCAAAGCACTTGAAGATATAAGTTTTAATTTAATTTCTTCGTTTTAGTCCACTTATAAAAAACGTGTTTTTTTTTTTTAATACCTTTTTTTACCTCTATTTTATTTCCCCATTAATTTGGAAAAAAAATTAAGACGAGCTAAAAAAAAAATTAAAAATGTATTTTCTATTTTGGAAATATATCCGAAACAAAGGGTTTACAGGACGTAATGAGTATACAATATTTATAAATGGTTTAATTAATGGAGGCAGGTGACAATTATGTGAAGATGAACATTGTTCGGTAGAAATAAAAATATGAAAATAATTGATATATACATTACCACCATTTACTTTAATGAATTCTCCCATTAATTTTAATCGTATCTTATTACCTTCTTCTAAATATTTTATATTAATTGATCGGTATGAGAACGTTGAGGGGAGTGAATCGATTATACAATTTAAAGAATTATTTCTTTTAAATAATTAAAAATTAATGACTTCACTTGCTCAAATATTTGTATTGTTGTTTTAGAAGATGTGATGTTTGTGCACTGTCGCTACCATAGTCTGGTAACTTGTTTCTTACCGACAATATAAACATGTGACCCTAAATATGGTTTAGACTAAAGGGACAGCATGTTATGTTAATCAATCAACCTTTTTCGTTGGAGGACACAGAACATTCTCCCCTGTCCTCACGAAATGTATCACCATAATCTGCGCCATTTTGCTCCAACACTTTGTGAGAAAACACACCTAAAATAAATGTTTAGTGTCTATAAAAATGTTAATGGCTCAAATCTTATTCAACGGATGCAATAACAATGTAAGTGTTGAGATTTTGATGAGCAAATTGAATTTAGTAAACAACGAACATACAAGACACAAACAAAACAAAAATAAAAAATGAGAAATGAAGGAGCTAAGCTGCGGTGAAATCCAAAGTGTCCAAAAAAGTGAAAAGGGAAAAAGTAAAGGCTCTTTGTCGAAACGTTCGCTGTTTTGTTACGTCCGGTCAGGCTAACCCTTACCTCGTTTACGTCTTTTCCATTGAATTTTTTAATGTGACCCGGTCACAGGTCAAGTTAGGTTATGTCCCCCCCCCCCCAGGAGATTTTTTTTTTAAACGAACAGTCTGACCTTCCCGTCAGAGTTCAATAGATTAATACAGAAATATTTTTATTTCAACGTTTACAAATCTATTCATTCTGTCAACTTCTGCATCAGCAATCAGGAACATTTAGTTACTAGCAGGAGTGCACTGCTCTCAAATGTCTTATTACGTAGTTGAAATTATGCCAAAAATTATTTGCTAAGTATGTAAGTGTATGCGACAATTTCAATTATATCTTCGGGTTATAATTAACTAATTTTTTATGGCTGAACTTACTCTTGAGAATGCAACTTCCAGTTGGTGAGAAATATGGTATCCTCAGAGACAAAATTTCGTAATATAAAGAACGTCATGAAATTAAACACACAATTCCATAAGAGTATTAATTTTAATTAAAAATCATACACACAAACATTTCTCATAGCTATAGATCCAACGCAGCAAAGGTGTACATTAAAGGAATAAAACACACGAATTCATCAAGACTACTTTTATAAATATTTTATTCCCGTTTGTCCCTTTCATCAAAACGGTCCCATTTAGCTATAGATTGCAGTGCCTAATATTTTGTTTTTTCATTTTTCAAGGCTGCAATTCTTAATTTGTTCCTTTTTCCGATAAAACATTATATTTGTTTAAATTATGTTATTAAGCCCATATTTTCTTTTAACCCCCCCCCCCTCCCATTTTTTTAAAATCCTGATTCTGTTTCTTGAAATGAGATAATTTTTGCCAAGTATATTTAACATTGATCTGGCGGTTAAAAGTGCGTGAGGGCATTCAAGTCGTGGAAGCACATTTAAACTTATTTTATATAGCATCCAAAGAACGAAGCTGAGCGTCAATTTTAATAAAAGTTTATTCTGTATACAATAAGGTTATACTTCTTTATCAAAAGTTGAACCGTTGAAAAGAATTCTATTGAAATTGAATTGCATTTCATGAAATTAAATCTTACATCCAGATCAAAACTCAATTTTATTCACTCACAAAAATCGTAATCTTTGGATAAAAAAACAACAACTAATGGCATGAGACAATATTCAACAAATTGTTTGTAAATGAACACAAAATATTTAGTGCCATCGGTAGTATGAGTTATTTAAGTTCTATGGTTGCTATAGATCCGATATTTACCATGTTTAAGGCAAAATCTTTGCAAATATATTCTGATTACATAGTTGAATAATTAACTAAATTAATTATTTTATTTGCTTTAATTTTGACCCTTTATTCTAGCTAATCAAAAAAATTGCGACCCCAGGGAATTGGTGCATAATAAATTCGTTGTCTACAATTTTAAAAACTAGTAAAAGTTAAATTGGTTTTAAAGCATGTCTCCTAGCTGTGTTCAGTACTAGTACAGTCGGAACTCTCTAAGTCGAACTCAAAGGGGCTCTAAAAACAATTTGACTTACGAGTTTCGAGCTAGGGAAAATGGAGTCATATGCGGAGATTAATCAAGGACAATATTGATATTCAGAGAGGCGGGCAGCCATAACAGCAACAAGGCTGGACAGAAAAGAGATGCGGTGTCTGATGTTTCATATGAAAAGGAAGCCAATATGCTTTGACATTCCGACAGAAGCCCGTGAGAGGAAACATCTTCTCTCCTCTAGCCCCCCCCCCCCCCACTTAACTTCCACCACACTCGGGTGGTGGAAGTAAGATTTATTTCTCTTTTGAAAAGGAGTCACAGCATGCAGCTAAGGGACGCGAATGTTTTATTACTTGCAAGAGTCGCTTAATCCCTTGTGAAATAAACTGAGTTAGAAGGTGCGTCCGTTTACGTCGCTCTACTGAACACGTGATCTGAAATGTCACCCTACGATAATAACCCAAATGCCTTGAAAAAAATCTACTAAAGGAAATTGGAAGCCAAAATTCTTCGAGTTAAGGAGGTGTAAGATACAGTAGACCTATGGAATTTGGCGGGAGCTAACAATTAATTCAACATAGGGAGGTTTTCGACTAGGGAAGTTAGACTTGGGAAGGTCCGACTGTATTTGGTGAAATTTACAATAACGCTAAAGAAACTTCCTCGTCGAAAACAACTAGAATAAGGACGGCTATAATAGTTGGTTCACTAAAATAATTTTTTTTTTAAATATATACAGCAGCTGTGCTGAGGCATAATGTATTGGTATTATGGCAATGGATGACAGCAGCTCTAATAAAACACAAAGCATGTGGGCAAAGTAGACTTAATTAACAATTTGACCTTTTGAAAAGAGACCAGTAATTATGGACGCTGATATAGGAGGTGGATTGGGTATTAATTATAGCGGTTAGGGTGTGAGTTTGGGTGCAATCAGTTTTATGTTGAATAATTTTAAAACTTTACATAAAAGTAATTATGCTGGGCCGAGGATATCAAGTATTTATTTCAATGTTGCTGTTTTCAATAGTTAGACCGATCGTTTATTTTGAATTAATTATTCAAGTTTATCAAGGGACTTTTCATTTGTAGAAATGAAAGTAACGATAATAAGCAAACTGTGAGTCGCCTTTTACTCAAATTAATCTATTCTTATCCAATTATATATCGACGTTTGTCTGTCTGTTTGTCTGTCTCTCTCTTTCTCTCTCCCTCTCTCTCTCTCTCTCTCTCTCTCTCTCTCTTTCTTTCTTTCTTTCTTTCTTTCTCTCCTTCTCTCTCACTATCTTTCTCTCCCTCTCTCTTTCTTTATCTCTTTCTCTCCCCTCTCTTTTTTCTTTCTCTCTCTTTCTCTCTCTCTCTCTCTCTTTCTTTCTCTCTTTCTCTCTCTTTCCCTCTCTCTCTCATTCTCTCTCTATCTCTTTCTCTCTCTTTCGCTTCCTCTCTCTCTTTCTTTCTCTCTCTCTCTCTCTCACACACTTTTCAAAACCTCTCCCTCATCTTCTTACAGTTCCTGTATCGTGACACGTCAAGTATTTTTACAATGGCGTTAATATCAACAGAAATAAGCATGAGCTTTCCACAACAAAAATCTGCTACTTTTGTATGTATCCAAAGATGGGTATGTACTTGGCTACCTTCGACTTAAGAAACCTGTCAGGTATGTATGGCAGTCTATAGATCTCCTGGCCCTCATCATACATCGCCTTCTCTACGTCATGACCGTCCAGCTGCTGTCGTTGTTCAGACATCCCTCTTTCTTTCAGAGTGCCTAAAATAGTTTGACGAGTTTCATCACAACAGACCACATCGGTGGGGATTTAAACGCTTTTTTCATGACTTGAGTTCTTACTTAGTTTTTTTTTTTTTTTTTAAATAAATTGTAATGTTTTGTTAAGGGGAGATGTGGGTGCGATTTGGGCACAAAAAATACATTTTAAGTAAGTGCTGATACAGCACAAATAAGAAGAAAAATTTAGCTGGAACAAGTTTGCTTTAGGGTCAGACTTATTTGGCTAATATTGTAAAAGAAATAACAAGAATTGACTGGCATAGAGGTGTAAATGAGATAACAAGAATTGACTGGCATAGACGTGTAAATGAAATAACAAGAATTGACTGGCATAGATGTGTAAATGAAATAACAAGAATTGACTGGCATATACGTGTAAATGAGGTAACAAGAATTAACTGGCATAGACGTGTAAATGAGATAACAAGAATTAACTGGCATAGACGTGTAAATGAAATCACAAGAATTGACTGGCATAGACGTGTAAATGAGATAATAAGAATTGACTGGCATAGACGTGTAAATGAGATAACAAGAATTGACTGGCATAGACGTGTAAATGAGATAACAAGAATTGACTGGCATAGAGGTGTAAATGAGATAACAAGAAATTACTGGCATAGACGTGTAAATGAGATAACAAGAATTAACTGGCATAGAGGTGTAAATGAGATAACAAGAATTAACTGGCATGGACGTGTAAATGAAATAAGAATTGACTGGCATAGACGTGTAAATGAAATAAGAATTGACTGGCATAGACGTGTAAAAGAAATAACAAGATAACTTACAAACATTCGCACATTAAAGACCAATATTTACCTGGCACCAAGTTGTCCATGAAACAAGCGAAGACTCCACCAACAAACGACGGGTTTCCTAACAACATCCGAATAGCAGAGTCTACTTCTGGGTATCCTAAGAAAATAAAAGTATACATGTATGTCCAAACACAATATTCACGAGCTTAGGGGCCGTCCATAAATGACATCACGCAGCTAGGGGGATGGGGGCATCCACTCATTTGTGACGATGTGTGACGAGAGGGAGGGGGTGGAGTTTATGACATGTGACGACACATCAAAACTCGCAACTTTAAATAACAGTTTCCACATAAATATTTAATTTCTAACAATTTATTTTATGACGTTTTGCATCGCTTCAAGTGTGTTACGACAATGAAGTGAAGCCTGACACTAAATACATACTCAAATAACAAAAATGTGATTAGAAACATGCTCTTTTTTTCAAAAAGAAAATACAGCTTTAATGAGGAGATGGGGCAAAGCTTTGTGACGGCATATTGGAGGGGGTTCAAAGTTTTGTGACGTCATATTGGAGGGGGTTCAAAGTTTTTGTGACGACGCGTGACAAAGGGGAGGGGGAGTGAAAAATGGGCTAAAATCGCATGAGGTCACTTATGGCCCCTAACTCAAACATTTTTTTTTTGTTCTCATATCTCAACAATTTCAAAACCAATGGAAGCAAAGTTCATTAAAATGACTTGTGTTTGTTTGGTCTTTTTAATTTAAAAATTTATTTAAATAGTTGAAAGCTTCTGTGTTTAAAATATTAGCCTAAAGTTTTACAAAGTTCTCTAATTACTTTTACCCTTATGATAATAATTAGCACATTCGTGTGTAAAATATTTTATTGCATTTGACTGCACATTTGATTTTATTTATATAACGTGTTGAGTTTTAAAGAAGCGTTCACTCCCCAAATGTTACTTTTGTGCTCCTAGAGCTGTGGTAAATTTAAACATCTAATTAATTTTAAAACAAGTTCATTAATTTTTTTTTCTTTCCATTTAGTCTAAATAATAGTTTTGCTTTTTATCAGACGATTCAATGCTTACTTAAATATCAACACTATTATCTACCTGTGTTTATGGAATCTTTACTTTTGTTAACCCAGTGTGGCAACATGAATCCCAACAACAGAGCTATGCCAATGATGGCACGATTTCTGGACGAATTCATGTCAACAGTCTGCCAGATAGAAATCACGTTTTTATCAAAGAAAATATTCTTGATTAAAAGTTGAATTCCTAAAGTAACCCTTTTTTGTGCAAGCCAAGCATTACGGCAAAGTTATCACGCTTGTCTTGTGCGGGAGCAAGACAACCCACGGCCCGCGGGATACGGATACAAGCAGTCAGCTAAAAAAAATCACAAAGGAATTTTTTTTTTTTTTTTAAATTTGTCAAATTTTAACATGAATATATATCAATACTTTGTTATTTATTAATTGAATATAATTTTTAAAGATAATAATTAATGTAAATTATACATTTTTAATTACCGAAATGCTTATTTATGAACAGTGAATGGCAATGTCTACTAGTTATCACAGATCATATTTTCGCTAACAGCTGCCTATTATATAATTAAATTTCTTTCAATGTATTCATTATATTATATATATCATAGGGTCCAAACAAATTAATCTCATGCGTCCTCTGCCAGAACATTTCCCCATCCTTTNTATATATATATATATATATATGCATGTATGTATGTATATGTGTGTGTGTGTGCAAAGTGTGTATGTATGTGTGTGTATATATATAAACTGTCACATTTCTATTGCATATTTATAATGAATGTTAACGTTGAATTAATTACCTGCAGGTAAGACAATACAACACCGATGAAAACGCCCCTGTTAATAATTGAAACGCCGCCTATGACAGGGTAGGGGATGGTGATAAAGATGGCCCCCGCCTTACCCAATAATGCAAATAGGACGTAGATCAAGCCGCTGACCTGTAACACTCGAAGACTGACAACCTGGCCGAGATACGACATTAGAAATACAGTCACATTACGACTAGGCCATGCCATCACTCTGTTGGTCATGATCAAATATAGTACATGTATTTAAAAAATTTGTCATTTCACAACAATAAATGTAAAACTTAAAATTACATTACAACATTTACATGTTAGAGAACATAAAAGGTAATCGTTTAAATCGTCACATTACAACC
The DNA here is from genome assembly GCA_002072015.1 of Radix auricularia. Taxonomy (NCBI): domain Eukaryota; kingdom Metazoa; phylum Mollusca; class Gastropoda; family Lymnaeidae; genus Radix; species Radix auricularia. The sequence continues at coordinate 104,614 of MUZC01002595.1, forward strand.
AAGGTCCGATCTTAGGATTGGTTGGTCCGTGTGCAAAAGAAACTCCTGTGCAAAGATGCATCGCATCCATTTTTAGCTAACCTTATACACTAAAACACAGGTGTTATATTATCGTTATCAAAACTTTCTGCGCAGCAGTTTAGAGTTACCGCCGTAGTTTAAAGAGATCATTGATTTCAAGCTGGTCATGTCTAATATAGGTATTTATACCATGTAATGGGTCAGTAGATAATAAGCATAAGTTACCAACTGTTTTTGGCATCAGTTTCTTTTGTTTCTACCAGCATAGCTTACAATCTTCCACAACCTTAGTTTATTACATTATTAGCAAGACTTACATTGTTTTCCTAGTGACATATGTTTGGTATCGTAACGCACCCGTGTTATGGTCATATTTGGTACCGTAACTGTAACAGGATGACCGGTTCCCGTTTTCTCACTTTCTCGTGATTGACCTAATTTTTGCTTCTTTGTGGGCTTGTCTAACAGTATCCTCTTTCACGTGATAATTCAATTCATAAACCAAGTCCAGGGAAAATGCTCTTTAATAATGCAATAGAAAATATGTACACTTATTTTACAGTATGCGACAATGTTTCTTCCACTAGTTTCATCTCTGTCTCTCAACTCTTCATCTCTAACTCTCGCCCAAGTTCTCTCTCCGTGTTCTCCTCGTGACCACACACTCATGACTTTAACATTGGCCTCATTTTGACCCTGACACACCACCGCATTCCCTTCATCCACTTTTCTCACGTGACAGTAACTCACCCGTGTTATGGTCATATTTGGTACTGTAACTCACCCGTGTTATGGTCATATTTGGTACCGTAACTCACCCGTGCTATGGTCATATTTGGTACCGTAACTCACCCGTGCTATGGTCATATTTGGTACCGTAACTCACCCGTGCCATGGTCATATTTGGTACCGTAACTGACCCGTGTTATGGTCATATTTGGTACCGTAACTCACCCGTGCTATGGTCATAGTTGGTACCGTAACTCACCCGTGCCATGGTCATATTTGGTACAGAACTCACCCGTGCTATGGTCATATTTGGTACAGAACTCAACCGTGCTATGGTCATATTTGGTACCGTAACTCACCCGTGTTATGGTCATATTTGGTACTGTAACTCACCCGTGTTATGGTCATATTTGGTACCGTAACTCACCCGTGTTATGGTCATAGCCCCAGTGTTAGCCCCGTACGACGCCGTCGGATGACAACAACCAAAGGTCCCAGCGATGACTCCCATGAGGCCCTCCACAGCGATGCCCCTGTTGTAGGCGTATTTGGGTGGAGGCGAGACTTGGACAGCCCTGGACACGGCGCTGTAGTCGCCGATTGAGTCGAGCACAGACGCGAGAGTGGAGATAAAGAAGGTGATGAATGCTGCACCGCTAAATGAGAAGCCACCCAACTTTCCTGCAGAGGCAAAAGTCATTCACAAAACTATTGGATGTGCATTGGGTTGCCTGAGGGAACCAAGAAAACCATCACTCTAACAACATTTAAAACCTTAATAAAAGTCCAAGACTAGACATAAAACCATGGATAAGAGTGACACGCAATAATATTCTGTCTAGAAGGAGCATCTGTAACAGATAATATAAAAAAAGATTGGCGATACCGAGAGTAAAATTAATGTTTATGTGAGGTTATTAAGGTCATTAAATGGAGAATATTTAAGGCTAATATTTCGAATTGAATAGTTTGGTTAAAAATTATTTTGTTAAAAACTGTTTGGTTAAAAATTATTTTGTTAAAAACTGTTTGGTTAAAAATTATTTTGTTAAAAACTGTTTGGTTAAAAATTATTTTCAGTAATGTTTCCATTGACCTGGATAGGGAAATGTAATCCAGTCAGCATGATGGACAATAGTCAAACTAGAGTCAGTCCTGGCCAGATAATTTTTATGTTTAGGATCATCGGACATTGCACCGGCCTCAGTGAGAATCAGGCTCAGTATCCAACCAAATGTGAGGCTCAGTAGAACCTGCAGTAGTCAATAGGTTATACATAGAGTCACTGGACGAGCCTTGCATAATGCACTAGATGGGGGGTAACGGATAGTGGAGATTGGGACAGTTGGGTGGAACAAGATGGATAGAGTTCATATTGGAGACATAAAAAGTTGAATAAAATAAATAAATAAGTTGGAAATAGTTTTTTTAACAAATAATAGAAATAAGAATATTTTAATTGAACAATATTTGGGATAAGAATATCTAAGTAGAATAAATAGCAAATATGGACGTTGTTAGTGGCAATAAATAGCAGGGCTAAGGATTGTTGAATGGGGATTATAGAAATCATTTGAGGAAATGGGCATCACTTACAGAAAAGACCTGATGGAATGGGTATCACTTACAGAAAAAACTTGATGAAATGGACATCACTTACAGAAAAGACTTGATGGAATGGGGCATCACTTACAGAAAAGACCTGATGGAATGGGTATCACTTACAGAAAAGACTTGATGAAATGGACATCACTTACAGAAAAGACTTGATGAAATGGGCATCACTTACAGAAAAGACCTGATGGAATGGGTATCACTTACAGAAAAAACTTGATGAAATGGACATCACTTACAGAAAAGACTTGATGGAATGGGGCATCACTTACAGAAAAGACTTGATGGAATGGACATCACTTACAGAAAAGACTTGATGAAATGGACATCACTTACAGAAAAGACTTGACAAAATGGGAATCACTTACAGAAAAGACTTGATGAAATGGACATCACTTACAGAAAAGACTTGATGGAATGGGGCATCACTGACAGAAAAGACTTGATGAAATGGACATCACTTACAGAAAATACTTGATGAAATGGACATCACTTACAGAAAAGACTTGATGGAATGGGGCATCACTGACAGAAAAGACTTGATGAAATGGGTATCACTTACAGAAAAGACTTGATGGAATGGGTATCACTTACAGAAAAGACTTGATGGAATGGGTATCACTTAAAGAAAAGACCTGATGAAATGGGTATCACTTACAGAAAAGACTTGATGGAATGGGCATCACTTACAGAAAAGACTTGATGAAATGGGTATCACTTACAGAAAAGACTTGATGGAATGGGTATCACTTACAGAAAAGACCTGATGAAATGGGTATCACTTACAGAAAAGACCTGATGAAATGGGTATCACTTACAGAAAAGAGTTGATGAAATGGGCATCACTTACAGAAAAGACTTGATGGAATGGGTATCACTTACAGAAAAGACCTGATGAAATGGGTATCACTTACGGAAAAGACTTGATGGAATGGGTATCACTTACAGAAAAGACCTGATGAAATGGGTATCACTTACAGAATAGACTTGATGGAATGGGCATCACTTACAGAAAAGACTTGATGGAATGGGTATCACTTACAGAAAAGACTTGATGGAATGGGTATCACTTACAGAAAAGACTTGATGGAATGGGTACCACAGAATATAAAATCCACGCCGACGGCTCCATAAAGGAATTGGCGTCATTTTGTGACGTAGGAAGAGTGACAGGATCAAATTTAAGCCACAGACTCTGAGAAAAAAGCCAAATGTGTAATTTAGGGCTGTTATCGAATAAAATTATTATTATCGTTAACTTTTGAAAAAAGTACCGATTAATTAATGGATAATTTTGTTAAAGCTAAAAATAAAGATGAATGGCGTTATTGAACTTAAAATTTCAAGGGAAGTAATAAAAACAAGCAATTGCTTTTTTTCAATGTGTTATTTTTAAAACTTTTTAGCACAAAGAAAAAGTTAAATAACGTATTAAATTTCAGGCATTCTGATGAAAATTTCAAATTAATTTTAAAATATGAAGACATTACTGCTGTATAGAAATTAAGTGATGATTAACAAAAACATAAAGATCATCTTTTTATCCCAAGTCCAAGTGGTTCAAAAGTTAGTGGGGTTTTTCTAAGACCTCATAATCACGTTTTTTTCACAATATTTTCTTCACATTTTGTTCCCTTTTATGGCATTTTTGAAATTGCCCATAACTAAGTATTTAATTTAATTCAATTTAAAAAATAGAATATAGCTAGGAGATATATTTAAATACAAGTAGTTTAATATAATTTCAATGAATTTTAATTTTGTTATTTTTAATTAATTAAAAAGAATGGTTTTTATATCACTGTCCTTATAAGACGGGTTTTTTTTAATGTACACTTTGGAAAACTCCTTTTTAAATGGAGATATTGGTATGTATTAAAACTATTATTAATAATTAACTATTAATTAATTAATCGAATTTTTTTTTAAAACAACAACATTTTCTTAATTTTAATGGCTATTCTATCGATTAAAATAATTTTAATCGATAAAGATAATTGCCGATTAATCGAGAAATTAATCGGTAATTTTCGCAGCCCTAGTGTAATTACTTATTTTAATCATAAACATTACAGCGCTAAAATATCAGGTACCATGGAGCACATACGTACGCAAAAACCACGAGCCAGTTGGTCTCACAAAAACGAACATTAAGTTCGTAAATGTACAGACCCAGTAGAGTAATCGGTGGTACCAAGGTGACTGGGCCAATGAACCTGGAACAACACAGAAAAGAGGGGAAATAATCCACATGCAATTAATTTTTATTTTAATTTAATGAACAACATCCAAACTTTTGATTAGTGTGACCCCCCCTCCCCATCTAGGTGCGTGACGTCGTTTATGGACGGCCCCTTAGTAAAGGAAGCTTCAAGCAGTGTCGTAAAGTGGAATTAGTTTTGAAGTAATCTTTGAATGTCATATACACAGGATTAACAACTAAAGATTTTTTTTAAAGAAAAATAAGTTCAGTTTGTTCAGGATTTGTCGATGGGTATAAAGTGTATCTATTACAACGTTGTTGTTGTTGTTTTTTGTCACTTACTCTAAGTTTTCAGTACAGAAAAACTACTCCGATAATTTCTTTAAAAATGTGGGATTCTTCGTGTGAGATATGGCGTAGTGATATCTTGACAATAGGGATATTTCAAACAGAAACTTGTGGTGGTGGAAGTACACCGAGACGTCCGTGTACAGTGTACACACTTTATACGATTCTGGCCAAACTGTTTTTTGTCTCTTCATTCAAATATTCAGATTCAGTGGTCATCATGGGAGCATACCTATCACCCGGTGATCGGCTAATTTTTTTTATTTTTTTTTTTATTTTTTTTTATTTAACTTACATAAATGGGCTGGGCTGGGGTTCGTGTCCGCGAGGGATAGGACAAAGTTTTCAATTGCTCGTGTACTTCTGATTTTGATGTTTGCAATGAGATGGGCTAAAGGTGGGGGGGGGGGGATGTAGTGTATTTTCTGGTTACTTGCGGGCAGTAGTAAGATATTTTCATGTATCAGTTTAGTTCAGTTTAAAATGAAAATTGAAAGTGAAACATTTTTATTGGGGAAAATAATGGACAATCAAATAAATTGTAGATAGTGAATCACAACAATGACTCCTAAAAAGTTAACACCTTTCATCAAATGTAACAGACTTACAATAACTTTCACTCCCATCAAATTACCTTAGAAGTAGACCGACCAAACCTGTGACCCCTATCACAAAATGGAGAAATCCTGCTAACATCAGACTTCCGGAGAGCTAAAGACAACAAAATTAAAAAATGAGAATAATTGGGAAGGGGGGAGTGTTTGTACGAGCACGTGTGTCTTTTCGTGTATGTTTGTGCGCGTGTGTCTATGTATATGTGTGCGTGTGCGTGTATATGTTTGCGAGCGTTTTTTGCGTACGTGTATGTGTGTATAGAAGGAGCGTCTGTAACATATAAGAGTATGTGTGTTGGTGTTAAATATTGCAATAACTTATGAAACATGAATAAACTGAAGATAATCAGACAAAGAATGTTGGCAGACTGTGGTAATGACCGTTGGTGGACTAGTAAAGCTACATGATAAAACATCAATTATAATAACAAACAAAGAGTCCACAGCCAGATTCCTGACATTTTTACGCTCCAGAAACTCATTCACCGGACCACCCCCTCCCCTTCTAAGCCATAGATTGATTACATCTATATGTATGCTTCCAGAAAACAAAAGAAAATATAACGAGCCAAACATGACTGCGTTATTTTTAAGGATCTTTTTTTTATCGCAGACCTTGGGCGTTTCGCGTCCACTTTTTAGCGCATTTTCGAGAAGTCGAATGCGCTATTGCACCCGTTTTGTCCGTCCGTCCGTCCGTCTGTCATCACCCTTGATCTCAGCATCCATAAGTCCTAGACCCATGAGGTATATATGTTTTTTGTATGTCCTGACCTGCCATTTGTGCATCAACACTCAGTTACTCGATCCGTTAAAAAACCCCGTTAAAACTACCAAAAAATATTTCGAATCGAGAGGTAACACTAGCGCAGGGAACGGCCGCCATTGCCGGAAGTCGAATACATAGCTTTTCAAGCATTTTACGCTACTCTACTAACCAGCTCAAATGTTACTAGAATCGCCAAGCTAGTTTAGTTGTGTGTGGATACCTCTGCTACAGGCACGAAATCGGTAAGTAGGCGACATTAATTTAAAAGTAGAATAGAATTAAATATTTAAAACTTTCTTTAAATCCTACCACATAAACAAGGTACAATGGCCACAGCCACTATCAACCTTAGCACCATTAGGCCAGCTACGTACAACAAACCAGGAACCGTGATCCTGAATTTGACGGGCCCAAAGTCTTTTGTCTTAGCGATTGAGGCAATCGTTCAAGAACTTGAGGCCCACTTCAGTATAAGATGGGAGGACATCGAAGCTCTCTACAAGTTAGAGGCACCTACCAAGTGGTACCTCAAGTTGACAGACTCGGCCATGGCGAAGCACTACGCTGGGCTCCACCATGCCGAGATTGGGGACCTAGCGTCCAAAGGCTTTATGGGCCTACTTGTCCACGAGGACAAGGTGGACAAAAAAATTTACCTGAACTGGGTGCCCACCATGATCGGTGAGATGGGGGTGTTAGAGATTGCGAGACATCTCGCGGCACCAAACACCCGGATCAGGCTAGAGAGGCACCCTTACAACGCCTCTAAGTGGGCCGTTTACCTGACACCCGGCAGGGAGCTCCCTCACTATATCTTAGTAAATGCGGAGTGTTCAGGCAACAGAAAATCTGGGTCCAGGTCCCTGGACGCCGGGCTAAGTGCTTTCATTGCGAAAGCACACAGCACTGGACCAACCAGTGCGGAAAGGTTAAAACCCAACAAACGGCCCCAACGACAAAACCGGCATCAGTCCCGGGTAGGAACTATGCCGTGGCTACCAGCGGTAACCCCACTACTGGCCCCGCACCTGTAATCACACCCCCACCCAAGACATCTTCATCCACGGGCGGGAAGAAGAAATCCCAGGAAGGCAAACAACAAAAGAAGAAAGTGGAACAAAAGGAGCAACAACACGAAGAAAGAAAAGAATCTCCACGGAGCGCAGGTCGCGAGACATTAGTGGAGGAAGAAAACCAGGAGGAGGATGGTTTTCAAATGGTAGCAAGGAGGAGGAGTCTATCGTCCTCCCCGGCTAGACCCACCTCCTACAAGCGGCAGAACAGCAACAGCAATTTGGAGCAGTCCAGAAGAAAACAACTGAGGAGCGACCTGAACAGGAACTTCAACCGACAGTTTTAAACAAACCCACCATAACACATCACACACACACACACCATCAGTTAGTTACACAAAAAATGGCAGACAACACGCTCACCATAATCTCCCTAAACATTAGGGGATGCAGAACAAAGGGAGACTGCATCATTAAACTTGTTAAAGAGCACACACCAGATTTCATTTTTCTTCAGGAAACTAACATACACTCGGAACACGACGCCAATACATACACCACCAGTTTAGGCTTTAAACACACCCACGCACATTACAGCAACGGGGATAAACGCTTAGGCTTAGGACAAGGAACAGCCATCATATCAACGTCAGACCGATGGCAGGTCACGAACAAAGGAAACGACAACGATGGACAGATAACCACAGTCAAGATTACAAACAACAAAAAAAAGTTCACACTCTTTAACATATACGCACCGTCGGACAAGGGCCACCAAAAAAAGGAAATTTTCTACACGAAACTGGTACAATTTATAGGAAATACCCAGGACGGGGATGAAATTATAATAAGAGGAGATTTTAACTATATAAATGACCCATTAGACTCCACCAACCGGGACAGGACTAGAAAAAGACTAATATACGAGGAGAATAGTCAAATAGAAATAATAAAATACATTACCGACACATTCAGCCTAACCGACGCCTACAGGGAAAAACACCCCAAGGGGAGGGAAATGACACACCGAAGCGGCCTTCATACCACAAGCGCCAGGCTAGACAGGCTGTAACAAGGTAACACACATAGCAGAAACACTCAAATACACAGACCACAAAGCAATCAAAGTACAGATAAACGGACAAAATGGTATTAAAGCCACCAGACGGTCTCCACACCCTTTTAGAAAACAACAGATACTTAGAAATCATAACGCCTATCATAAAACAGTACACAACAAAAATACCAACGAACAATATAGGCAGGCACTGGGAGCTCTTCAAATCAACAGTGAGAAGAGATACCCAGACAATCGCCGCAGACATACACAAAGAACGTAAGGAACGAGAGAAGGAATTGAGACACCAAATACCAAAACTAAAATTAACCGACCCCACTGACCCTACAGGAATAGAGTTAGAAAAGGAGTTAGACGAAATAGAACAGAATAAATACAAAGGGGTACATATAAGAAGCAGAACACTAATAGACAATCTAGAAGTTCCAACGAAACATTTTTTAACTATAGAAGAAAACATCCAGCGTAGTAACAATATACAAGCAATCGAGGACAGCAGAGGAACGATACATGACGACGACAAAGGCATAGTGCAGACGTTCACAGACTATTACACAAGACTATACATACACGAACAAACAAACCCAGACACTCAGGAAAGGTACCTGGCGTACACAAATACGCTAAGTGACGACCAGAGGGAAGCGCTAGACAGACCAATAGACACCACAGACATCAAGGCGGCTTTAGACGACATGAACAAAGGGAAGTCACCCGGGCCAGACGGGCTGACGACCGAGTTCTACCAACATTTCGCCACACTATTGACGCCACTCCTGCACGCGATGACGGACGAAACGTACCGGAACAAAGAGCTGCCACGCAACATGGGAGAGTCGTATATAAAATTCTCCACAAAAAGAAAACAGATCGAACACAAACAAAAAATTATAGACCAATATCTTTACTTAACACAGATTACAAAATAATCACTAAAGTAATAGCAAATAAAATTAAACCGTATCTAAAGGATCTGGTGCACCCAGACCAACAATGCAGTATTAAAGATAGGAACATAAACAACCATAACCACTTCATCAGAGACATAATACATTATGCCAAAGACAAAAACATCGCAGCAAGTATCTTGGCCCTCGACCAAGAGAAAGCATTCGATAGGGTATGTCACACATACCTACACAAAATATTAAATCAAAATAACCTAGGAAACTACGTGTGTGACTTGGTTAAGATAATATATAAAAACCCCATTAGCAAACTAATTTACGTAGGGAACATTTTTGACATCCCTCCTCCCACTCAAACAATAATTAACCAAGCGATTAGAACATATATCTTTAAGCACACCAAATCAAATATTAAGAAACCAACTCTAATGCAGATCAAATTATAAGGAGGAACAAATCTGCAGGATATAGAAACCAAAATTAAAGCCATGAGGATCAGGCACATTGGACAAGCAATCAAGGACCACAAGGAACATTCACTAACACACTATTACATAGGGGCCAGACTGACACGCCTGACACCTATGGATAACAAAACACCGCACTACATGGGGACGAGATTCCCCTCCTTTTATCAAACAAGCTTACGCGCCATAAAACATAACGAAAGTCTAATCCACAAAACAAACAAGGAAATCTACGACCACTTGAGAGATCGACAGAAAACCCCCCATCTTTAGAGAATCAGGTGATTGAGACTTTTCAACAAAACAGATATATACGACACCTTTAAAAACCTACACATTAAAGAAATAGAACCTAAAGCAAGGGAAATAACCTACCGGCTAATTTATAACATAACACCAACGTCAGAAAGGCCGGAACAACATACATTCCTAAGACCGAGATGTCCACTCTGTGGATATTTATTAATAGAGACAGAGAGACACCTCTTCTTAGAATGTAATGTAATACAAAAAAAACAAATCCACTTTAACACAACTGTTAGAAGCAGGAACAAACTACCCAATTAACATAGATAGGGCTATAACCCTAAACACTATCCCTAAATCAAATAATACAACGCAACATGTCATCAGCCTACGACTGCTGGCGGAATATAGAAAGCACATTTGGCAGTGCAGAACTAACGTAGCCTTCAATAAACATAACTACACGGAACCTCTAATAGAGAAAATATTTAGAGCAAAAATTCAAAATCTAATAGAGCAAATATAATAACATAATGATATAATAAACAAAATAAATAAAACCAAATACACAGCATAATCTAAATTATACTTAAAAATTAATAGTATACTATATTATTCTGATGTAAATAGATGTAAATAAAGTATCTAAATAAAATAAAAATATTTTTTAAAAAATAAAATAAAAAAATTCAAGCATTGAAGAGTGGTGCGAAAGCGTGCAAAATAATTAGTTTTTTTTTTAGTTGACGTCATTAGAATATGTGTAAAAGTTTAGAGAGTTTTACGTCATCATTTGTGGTGACTTGTAGTTAGATTAAAGAGTAAATAAAAATTTTAAAATGTAAAGAAATGACTTTTAAATAAAACAAATGTCAGGTATATTCATTACACAAGAAAATTCATAAAAATATGTCTAAAATCTAAACACAATTACTGATAACTACATAATGCTGATATCTAACATAAGTACTGATACATAATACGAAAATGCGCTAACACGTCCTGAGTTCCAATAGGGACCAGGCTTAACATAATTTTTTGTTGTAAGCATGGCGTCGCTAGGCATTTTTTAAGTGGGTGGGGGCAACAAAATCATGTTTTTTTTTTATTTTAAAGGGTCCTCAAAAATGACGTCACGCACGTTTGGGATTGGGGGGGGGAGTCCCCAAATTTTTGACGATGTGTGACGAGGAGGAAGAGGGAGTTTAAGAATGTGATGTCACGTCAAAACACGCTACCCTAAGCCTAAGTTCCACTTAAATATTTCATATCTTATTATTTTATTTATTTTATGACGTTTTGCATGGATTCCAGCGTGTTACGATATTGCCTTACACTAAATACATATTAAAATAACAATAAAGTATTTTAAAACATGCTCATTTTCAAATAGACAATACCGCCTTAAGGTGTGGTGTAACAGCTTTTTGAAGTCAAATTTGGGGGGGGGGGTAAGTTTTTGTAACGAAGTGTGACAAGAGGGAGGGGGTAAAATCGGTCCAAATCACGTGACATCATTTATGGACGGTTTCTAACGGACAATGCCATACATGTTTAATTTTCTATTAAATTTTTGCTAAGTATAGCATAAGGGCCGCAAAAACTCTTTGAAGTTAATAAGACTCATAAACATAGCTAAAATACAACATATATTAATACACTTAATAAATCAAAAACGTCAGTTGTCACAAAAAAAATAAATTTTGCTGTGAAATAATATACGTGTAGAAACTGTGTGAATACCAAAGATGGATATCAGAAAATTATTTACAGGCTACAAACAACAAAAAAAATTAATAAACACGAGAAGTAGTGAAATTGCGGGATTTCGAAATGCCGTTATTAAAAGATTTTGAGGCGTCTGCAGCATCTGACTTATCATTGACAGGAAGACATCAGTACAAGTCAACAGCCAGACACAGATGAAGCAATTTGTTCTAATTTGATTGTCGCTGACAATTATTCATTTTCTAAATTGGATATTGGGAGGTATGTCTGGACGGTAGTCGGACACTTCGACCCCGGTCGGTTCGACCCCGGACGGTTCGACCCCGGACGATTCGACCCCAGGACGTTTCGACCATAGGGTTTTCGACCCCGGACGATTCCACCCCTTTCTTTTTAAGGCCTGAAATGTTTGGGTTTTTTAAAATTCATTTTTAATTAAAAATAAATATTTTAAGTTTAATATTATCTCTTTAAAAATAAAAACAGTATGAAATAGTTATTTTTAACGTTTATTTAATCATATTATGATGATTGAACATATAATATAGTTTTATATTAATATCTCTTAAAAAATAATATAGTCTTGTGTTAATATCTCTTTAAAATTAAAAATAGAATGAGAAGTTATTTTTAATAAATAATTTAAAATAGTAAAATATATTAAAGTCTAAAATATATTAAAACAGTAGGAAATATTATTTTGAACATTTATTTTCTAATAGGAAAATTGAAAAAAGGTATAAACACTTACAAAAAGTTGACATGCGTTGTGAATTTATAGTTAGCAAGAATCAAGGATTTTCTCCCTCGTTTCGTCAATCCATATTCCACAGTATTTTCCATTTTCCCACACGTAAATTTCCGAGAAACTGATGTTGAGAAACTAATGTTCCTCTTTTATAATACCCCTAAATGCGACGGTAGAAAAGTTCTTCCAAGCCGATCCAAGTCCACCCCAATCCCACCCCCTTTGTAATCGGTCAATGAAAGGGCCATGTGGTCAGAAAAAGGTACGTACCTTCTAATCCCCCACACTCCCTATATTTACCTTTCTCATAACTCTCGCCAGCACACAATGTCCTGTGGTCGCCACTTAGTCTGGTCTTCGTAACATACCATTATGTGCCGGCCAAATTACAGTCCCTGGTCCGGTAGACTTCTCTTTGATCTCTCCACCCCAATCAAAGTCACGATGTAATCGGACAATGAAAATGGTTTGTGGTCAGAGTGTCCTTTGTAAAGGTCTACCCCAGACCAATAGCGTATTGATCACAATCATGATTTCGTTTTGAATGTTGACTGGTAATCAGTGTATATATTTTTTTTTTGCAAGATGTTGTAAATTTAACGTACAAAATAACTATTTCAGACTGTTTTATTTTCAAAGAGATAAAATTATTCAACTAATTATTTTTAAACCAAAAATTTTTTTTTTAATAAAATAATAAAATAAAAACAAAGATTTTTTTTTTTAAAATCATGCCTTAAAAAGGAAAGGGTTGAATCGTCCGGGGTCGAAACACCCTACTGTTTTAATATATATTAGATGTTCATATATTGTACTATTTTTAATTATAAAAAAATTACATCTCATTCTATCTTTAATTTTTAAGAGATATTAATATAAAACTATATTATTTGTTCAATCATCATACTATAATTAAATAAACGTTAAAAATAACTATTTCATACTGTTTTTATTTTAAATGAGATAATATTAAACTTAAAATATTTATTTTTAATTAAAAAAGAATTAAAAATGAATTTTTAAAAACCCAAACATTACACGCCTTTAAAAGAAAGGGGTCAAATCGTCCGGGGTCGAACCATCCGGGGTCGAACCGACCGGGGTCGAAACGTCCTGGGGTCGAATCGTCCTGGGGTTGAACTTGCAGGGTCAAACCGTCCGTGGTCGAAGTGTCCGTAATTCGTCTTGACACACGAGTTTTCAAATTAGTTGAAATTGCAGCTGATTCGTGATTATTAGACCCCTGATAGAACGTATGAGTTAAGAGCTGATAGTGAGGGAAACAGTGTTTTTAGTTTTTAGGTATACATGGTTATCAAACTATAGAAGTGGCTTTTATACTCTCAAATGTTAAAAGGTGTCTTTTGTAAATATTGTGTGTTGCTTCCGCAAAAAGTAATTCCAGGAGTTCATTTGGCATTTGTCATCAAACAATTCACAAAATATAAAGATCCCCGTAGCCACATGCAAAGCACATGACACAAAGGCACTCATAAAGATGCAACTGCAAGTAATTTTGTTGCATTATTGAAAGCCAAAGCAGTTTCTATAGATGAGCAGTTGGACACAAAGTCAAGAAAATCCCAACAAACTGGGTCCCATCATTTCTACATTCCAATTTTGCGACATGAATGACTTAGCAACTCGTGAAAAAATAATTAAATTCTGGTAATTTGTATACCTGTTAGAGTTTCGTGCAATATGGAGATGAAGTTCTTGGTAATCATTTGTCGATTGTTTCTTGTCGTGCCAGGTATATCTCGGATACTATGCGAATGACTATAATCGAACTTTTTGGGCCTCTCTTGTGTGAAGACATTGTTCGTGAAGGAAATAAGGAGACAAATGACATTTCAGGCATTGAGTAGCTGTCACTTGGTGTTAGATTTGTCAAAGAACAAAATAGGAAAATTATGGTAACAGAAGAATTCCTGGGATATGTTCCAATTGTCGATAGAACAGCTGAAGGTTAAGCCAACACCATCATTAAAATTCATTAGAATTTGGATTAGATATGACAAAGCTTGTTTGTCGATGATACTGCAGATGTTTTAGAGGGGCAGCTAAAGATTGAGGAATCCAAGCAATAATTAGATAAAAATCCCAAAAGCAGCATTTGTGCATTGCAGTTCACAAAAACTTAATCTTGCCGTGGACAATTTAAATAATGAGAATGCTATACGAAACACAATAGGAACACAACTAAATCAATTTAAGTGTTTTCCAAGAAAGTATTCAGTGAAGAAAACTAAATCAAAATGTTCGTTTGCTTTGTTAAACTACATGGACACATAAATATAAAAGCTGGCGTATTTTTGCTAAAAATGTGACAGAAAATTTATTTAGAACAATCTGTAATGTAATCAGTTTTACTTGCAGATATAATTTTTTTTAATGTTTGATATTTGTACACTGTCTTCAATGTAATAAACTTGCAGCGAATTTAATTCAGTTTTATTGTAACAAATTTATGAAATTTTTCTAAAAATCCAGGGGTGGGGGGAATGCCTCTTTGCCCCCTGCCTGCACCGTGGTTGTAAGTTTGACGGACCAACCATGTTTCTAGAGCTAACTTATTTCTGTACACTTAAGTTAGCTCAGTAATGCTCACCTTGCTGATTTTCTCCAGAATAACCTCCCTCGCTGTAACAAAAGTTCCATTTCCCATGTCGGCCATTAGGATGCTTGAATTATGATCAGTGATCGCTGTCAATAAAAATAAACATGTCTTATCTGTCGTAGATTGACATCAATATGATGAACATAAGTTAAACCTTTTCCTTAGTTTCAGTACTAAACAAACATTTGTTATTTCTGGTTTCTGTAAACAACAATTATTTAACCATACAGACAAGCCTCCCGCCCCTCCCCGCCCCAAAATGGTCGTCGTAAAATCTAAATTACGTTCGCTGACTTTTCTCTTAGGTTCAAAGTTTATAAACAAACAAATCATGATTAGATTTTAAAATATTTTAATACCTGATTTCAATTTGCTGACTAAAACATTAGAAATGAGTGTAAAATCTCAATGCATTAAAGAAGATGGACATTTTAAAATGCTCATTATTAAATAACAGTTTATCAGAAGTCACGTGATAAAGATGTAACCAAACCACTGGTGTTAGGTCAAGGGTCAATTGAAACCATGTGGTGAAGGTTTGAGCAAACCAAAAATGTTTGCAAAATTATTGGATGTTTACAACAAATCTGACGGAGAACGATACTTAAAGCCTGAAACTAAACTGGTAAATGACAAAGTGCATTGAGATGACGTGGTGTTTACAAGCCTGTAGTCTTGTCTTTGAAAGGCTGTCCTATCTCGGACAGGTCAACACCTTGTCATGTCTCCGACAGGTCAACACCTTGTCATGTCTCCGACAGGTCAACACCTTGTCATGTCTCGGACAGGTCAATACCTTGTCATGTCTCAGAAGAACAACACCGTCTCATATCTCAGAAGGTCAACACCTTGTCATGTCTCAGAAGAACAACACCGTGTCATATCTCAGAAGGTCAACACCTTGTCATGTCTCAGAAGAACAACACCTTGTCATGTCTCAGAAGAACAACACCGTGTCATATCTCAGAAGGTCAACACCGTGTCATATCTCAGAAGGTCAACACCTTGTCATGTCTCAGAAGAACAACACCGTGTCATGTCTCAGAAGAACAACACCGTGTCATATCTCAGAAGGTCAACACCGTGTCATGTCTCAGAAGGTCAACACCTTGTCATGTCTCAGAAGGTCGACACCTTGTCATGTCTCGGACAGGTCAACACCTTGTCATGTCTCAGAAGGTCAACAGGTTGCCCTTTCTCTTGAAGTTAATCGTTTATCTTTTTCTCTTGCAGAGTGTCCTGTCTTTGGCAGATTGTTAGTAGAGGAATACGCCAACCAGCTGAATTATGAACGTACCAGGCTCTATAGATCCTTAAATCATACCACCACATCCCCAATGTTAGTATCATCATAATTTAGTGTATTAGTTCTAGTATTACAGTTCGACTGTGTTACTTGCAAACATGGCTGGACACTTCCACTCAGGCAACTGCCTCATGGCTAACAGCGGGATGAGATAGGTGAACGCAGGACCTTGAAATACGGGAATCCTGAAATTGAATCAAGCATAAAAGCTTAATCATTTAAATAATTTGCTTTTCTTTAATTTATTCAGAAAACACTATTGTGAATTATGTGTTCACAGTTTTCTAAAACAAAATCCCAGTAAAGCTATAACATAATTGCAATAAATACAATATTGTTCAGACAATAGAGTTAAACGAGGCAGCCAATTGTTTCAGTAAGCCTCCTTTGTTTTTTTCGAAATCATCTCCAGTTCTAACTAAATCCAAAAGTACCCACTTCTTTACCTGATTCCAAAAGTACCCCCAGTTTATTCTGATACCAAAGGTATCCCCAGTTTATTCAGATATCAAAGGTATCCCCAGTTTATTCAGATATCAAAGGTACCCCCAGTTTATTCAGATACCAAAAGTACCCCCAGTTTTACCATGCACCAAAGTACCCCCCAGTTTTACCTGACACCAAAAGTACCCCCCCCCCCCAGTTTATTCTGATACCAAAAAAACCCAGTTTTACCATGCACCAAAAGTACCCATAGTTTTACCATGCATTAAAAGTACTCCCAGTTTTACCTGACACCAAAAGTACCCCCAGTTTTACCTGACACCAAAAGTACCCCCAGTTTTACCTGA
>MUZC01002595.1:144151-157231 GCA_002072015.1 Radix auricularia
CCCCCTCATCGCACATCTCCACACCCCCTCATCGCACCTCTCCACACCCCCCTCATCGCACATCTCTACAAACATGGGAATTCCTCCCTAACCCCCACATGTGCGTGACGTCATTTCTGGACGGTCCCTAAAAAGGGGTTACAAATTGGAGACCGACCCGGGCGACAAAAGTTCTAGCTACGCCACTGGTTTGACCCCTGACATTAAAACATTGGTCAAGTTCTGTTTGACCCCTGAAATTAAATATTGGTCAAGTTCTGTTTGACCCCTGACATTAAAACATTGGTCAAGTTCTAGTTGAACCCTGACATTAAAATATTGGTCAAGTTCTGTTTGACCCCATATTAAAGCATGTCGTTATGTTTATTATATTTGTTCAGACCCCGCATAATTTACCTCATGAAATATGGCCCTCAATGCAAAAAGTTTGGACGCTCCTGCCCTACAGCCTTCAGCTTTCATCAGCAGACCGCAACTGTTGCAGCAAAGTTTAGCTAAATTTTAAAGAATACCTCATATCCCCCCCCCCCCGAACCAAATATTGTTTCAATTTACATCTAAACTTTTTTCTCAAAAAGGCTACTATCAAATCATTTTTGGTATGAATTCGTAAAGAGTTCCCCTTAATATTCATCTATCTCTGTTACCTCCCACCAGTACCATTAATTTCCCAAGAAGTTCAAATATAAATTATTATAAAGACACAATTGTTTGTGAGAAGTTAAAGATTATTAGCAACATATATTGGCGGCTGGGTAGCGAAGTCAGTAGTGCGCTCGCCTCACAAGCTGAGGGCGTGGGATCGAGCCCAAGAAAAGCTAAAATGTTGAGAAATGACTAACGCTAAGAAAGTCCTCCGCTGACCTGGAGAGGGATGGGCGCCGCCAGTGTCTATTAAGCCCGAGAATGTTCTAATGGAAACATTAGAATCCCATACGACCTCGAAAAAAAAGACGTTATGGGACTTTAAAAAAAAAAAAAAGAGAAAAAAGAAACATATAATATAAAAACTGGAACTTCTGCTTTACTTCATCAATAACTTTTTTTGCCTTTGTAATTTATTGTTGATAGCAAACCATGACAAATGTTTACACTCACACAGATAAGTTAATCAAGAAAAAAACAAAATTCACAATTCTAGATCCCTTTGAAGGGAAAATTTTATAGAACCTTTTGGAACATTGCCTCAGCAGAATTTTATTCTGATATTAAATACAGTACAGTAGAATGCTAGTCATAGTTTTCAAGAATTTTTAGTGCTGCAGTGACTGAAGATTAACTTAGAATTACAAGAATTTAAAATGTGTTTTGTGATGTAGTGGATAAATACTTACTAATCAGATTTACAAATAAAAAGAACATTAAAATAATAATTCCACCAGCTAATCCCAAAATAAATGTGTGATTTACTAGTGCACCAAGACGTAACCACACACAAAATGATGATGAGACAATAAGCACAAGAGATATTATTATTGAACATTTAATTCATAGTTATACAAAAGTAAGCGTTATCAAATGTCAACAAAATATAACCACTTTGAAAATAGCATCAGTCACAAATTGTTGAGTCAAAAATTACAAAACTTTCACCTCAGGGGTCATGATCAATACAGGAAAAAATACACTTAGTTTTAGGTTAAGGATTATTATAGTAAATACTGAAACTATTTAAGACTATTGTTGATTGTCAGAGATTCAGAATATTTTTATGTAAAAATTAAAATAAAAAGAGTTTATCTATAACAATGCCAAGAATTGGACTATGGTCAATTAAATATGACTAGTGTCCAGCCATGGCTAAGGACAGGCAAATATGTGACTTGGACACCAACAATTGCTTCTTATATTCTTTATTATTAATAAATTAGCACTCTGGGTAAATGAATAATTTGATGAAATAAATAACAACCCATTATATGTTTAGAAACAAGAATAATGAAAATGTTGCCATAACTGTTCCAGTGAATTCAGAAAGCAATTTTAATTTTTGACAGTTGACAATATATCAAAATACTCTATAAGTATAAGATAGCAATGTGATTACATCAAGAAGTTAATGAACATACATGGATCAACACAGTACAGGCAATATAACAAAGTATTAGAATTGTAAGACTTTCTATCTGTTCTAATTTAATTAGTTTGTTAAAATGTGAATTTAATCAATGGCCAAGAAAGAATATTTGAATGATATTCTATGAACCATCTTAACTGCCCTTGACCTTGATTTGATCAAAATACTAATTCCATATCCTCAGATTGACATACTGCAGAGAAAGCTTCAAGTTTTCAACAGGTTTCTTGCACCACCTTTAAAATTAAATTTCCAGACTTTCCCAGCAGAATTAAGGCCAAGACTTTTCAAATGTAAAGATCAAAAGACAGTCCCTCACCAACTGATATCTAATAGCACAGAGAGAAAATAATCTTGACCATCCATTAATTTATTCACCCCACCCTCAATAAAATACAAATCTCAGAACATTTTTGTTCTTTTAGGACTTATTCTCTACTATGATTTATTTTTATTTTTTTAATTCTAGGAGATTGCATGAAATTGCATAAGGAGCCCAGTGAACAACAAACATGTTAAAATATTGGTGTCAGTTATTTCCAAGATCACCATAAAATATATTTCAGTTAGCACTGTATAAATGTAAATTGCCCCATTTTAAACAACTAGCACTAACAACTGTGGGATGTGGTGGTTTAGAGGTAGCGCGCTCGACTGTCATACCAATGGTCACGAGTTCGAATCCAGGCAAAGGCGAGGATTTGTTCCCGGGGCCTGAGGAGTCCCAGAGTCACCCAGCTCTGAATGGGTACCTAACTAGACAATAGCTAGGCGGCTGGGTAATGCGTGGAACCCCTATAGCCGTGGCCTGTGACCGCTGCATCACTTGCCAACAGATCATCTCTCATGGTCTGTGGACGCAATTATCTTCTGCATAGAAGGAGCGTCTGTATATCTAAGATAAGATAAGCAATAACAAAGAAAATAATCATTTTTGAATATTGAACGAATGTTGATGAAAATGAAAAAAGGGAATTTCATTTAAAATATTACTAATATATATAAATATTATGCTTATACAATATACATTCAAAGGTGATCCTAGCCTGTAAAATATTTCTAATCAACAATCCAAAAATTATATAATAAATTTTATCAGCTTTTATGTATCACAAAACTATGCATATAATTAACTAAATGAACTAATTGTAGTTCCAACAATTTATAAATGTTTAGCAAAGTAAACTTTTAAATTCTCTACTTTCCCATGGAAATGAAATACCACTCAAGGAATAAGTCTTAGTTTTTTTAAAATAAAAAAAGCAATATTAAAACCATTATGCAAATTTTCCCACATTAAAAATATCAAATACCACAAAGAAGACAGAAAATCTACTTGAAGATATACAAAATGTGCAATCTTTTAGAGGAGGCACCTGAAATTCATCTGAATGTTATTTATTCCTTCTGCTATTGTGGAGCACCTTTCTTATCCAGAAGGTGATCTTGCCTGGCAACTAGACTGCTGCTAGAGTTTTTCAACTGATTTCTCTGTGATGTCTCGCCATCATATGTTTCACAAGCATTAGGAGTCAATGAGTTGACAATGGTCTCCAATTCAGAGATAGACACAAGTGAATTATCCCCTGGATTAAAGAATGGCACGTTGCTTCCGTTGGTTTGATCACTGTGACAGAGTTCAGATGATAACTTGACAGGTAATGATGCTGAACGAAACAGGGGTGGTGCTGGCGACATATCAGACTTGGGATGATGTAAGGAAACACTCACAGGGCAGCTACACTTTCCATTAATATCGGTATCAGAGGTGGGCAGCTCATTGAACTTTGTGTCAGGATCAAACTCCTGGGCCACACTGGAAGAACTAGTAGAGTTATCTGATGCTGACTTTAACATTGAATAGAGAGAGGACTGCTGAAGCAATGACTCCTCGCTTGTCCTCTCATTTTGTGACAAATTTCTCTCCTCATACAGGAGCTGAACATCGCCGTCAGCTGAAACCAATAGGTCCCTGTCGGCTAGAGCATCATAGATGAAAGATGAGCTGTTGTGGTCAGTTGGCTGACCCAAGGAGACAAAACTAGAGACATCCTGATACAACAGGGGATCAGTATTGACAGCTACACTGGAGGCCACTGGCGAGGGACGTACGGAGCCATTATTAGGGACCAGAAGATCAGGTTTCAAATCTGTCTTGGGTTTGGCTAATGAGGATTTTTCTTCTTTTTTGGGTATGACCTGTGGACATAGAATACAGTGTAGAACCAAAACCCATGTAGCATGAATGTAAAAATTCTAAATTATGAGACTCATGATTGTCAAGAAAATCACTATAATTTTTATTTTGATTTTACTGGTGACAATAAAAGTTAAGTGGATGTTTTAATGACTGATATAAAACAGAATAAATGTAAATATTAAGGTTGTAAGAGGACCAGTTAACTGTTCAAAAAAAGATTGGGTCAACTGTCCAGCAGAATTGAGATATTTGTCCTTATTCTTTGAGAAACAATAGATTGTATCAAACTTGTGTAATGTGCAAGCCTCGTGTTGCTCGAAAGTGACCTTTAATACAATTTTTTTCTTTAATGATGGGCCAACCTTTCAAATAAAAATATCTTTTTAATTGGTGGTAGCCTGGTATACTTAGTTCTTAAAACCCATTTTAAGTGTAAGTGTAAGACTTACCTGTGAGTTGACAACCAAGCCTGTAGATTGAGCACTTTTATCTCTTTCAGTGATAAGTCGTTGAGCCCAGCCTAAAAGTATTATGCTATTTAATACTTTAGTGGACATCAAACTGCAAAGAACATATTAAACTGTGGTAAAAACAACTATCTAGTGATTTAGTTGGTAATTTGTTTTGTTTTTTAAAGTGAAGTTTTGTTTTTAAATTAACGAATGAGATTATAAGGGTCTATGGGTCTAACTTTTGGTGACGGGGGAGGGGGGGGGGACCAATTTGGGCCAAAATCATGTGACGCTATTTATGGACAGTCCCTTATACTTATTAGTTTATTATGGTGGGAATAGGAGTGCAGAAAGGTGTGAGCGTGTGATGTGAGATTAGATAAACAACATTTACTTGTCTAAACAAGTAACTCAAATCAATGTGGTGTATTTCAAAGCAAAAGCCAAGGTCATTTCTGCCATTTCCTGCCCTTCCTCATTATTTGTGGTTTTCTATTTTCTTTACTTGAACAATTCAAATAATCAAAATCTTTTTTATTTAAATGATTTTTTCTTCATGTTCCCAGGAAGAAGGGTGAATCAAAATACTTGTAGTTTGACGGGACTGTGTTTTATTATTTTAAAGTGTTTTCATGCTTAAGAGTATTTCATAGTATATATTTAAAATGAAAAGTTTTAATTGGATAAATTGTGTTACAAAATGTGAACAAAGAGCCTTAGTTTGACCACATTGCAGTAACATTTCACGGGGACCCGGTGCAATTCTACAACCCGGGTAATCACATGGCAACCGGTACCAGTGTTCCCGTGTACCCCATGACAGGCCTAGCGTTAAACTATTATAAACATAACCCTAGCTATAAGTTTGGCCATATTAAATCCTTACGGTGATGCTCACATTAGGTTGAACTCCAATGAAAAGCTGGACAAGAAATTTATAATGATATTCCTAGAAAGATGCCCTACCACAAGTAGAAAGATGCCCCACCACAAGTAGAAAGATGCCCTACCACAAGTAGAAAGATTCCCTACCACAAGTAGAAAGATGCCCTACCACAAGTAGAAAGATTCCCTACCACAAGTAGAAAGATGCCCTACCACAAGTAGAAAGATGCCCTACCACAAGTAGAAAGATGCCCTACCACAAGTAGAAAGATGCCCTACCACAAGTAGAAGAGCCCAACAAGCAGCCAAGGAAGTGGACCATCGATGTTGAAAGATTTTGTGCACACCATGAACAACAGGCAAATCAGGGGCATTGGTGTGAAGCCCATTCTTCTGCAAACCTGGTCACTGAAGTTAGTGAATGCCTTGGTAACAAAAATATGGATGACTTCATGAAAAATGTATGGATAAATAAATTATTGAATTTTAAAATATGTTAGTACAACCTGTCGATTAATCTTGCACTTTAAATGCTAGAAAACACTTAAACAAATTCAACAATGAACTTCAAGACAAGGAACAAGGACCACTGATTTCTAATCCAATTTTTATTTTTGAAACAAATAATTATAATGATTTAAAAAGGATTATCCATTAAAATTGAGTATGTAAACTACATATTATTTTTTTTAGAAGCTGCCTATGAATTTCAGTCCACTGAAATTAAATGACTATTTATTAACTTATTTAATTGACTAATTTATTTATTAACTTATTTAATTAACTAATTCATTTATTAACTTATTTAACTAACTAATTTATTTATTAACTTATTTAATTAACTAATTCTTTTATTAGCTTATTAAATTAACTAATTTATTTATTAACTTATTTAATTAACTAATTCTTTTATTAGCTTATTAAATTAACTAATTTATTTATTAACTTGCTGAAATTTTTTGATTACCCACATGCTTCTTCTGGCTAGTTGCAATATCTTGAGCAAGACCCAGTGCAAAATCTGCATAAGACTAGACAAAAAAAAATGCATTTAAATAATTGATTATTGCACATAGGCCTTATGACTTTCATAGCTTAAGAGTTTAACAAAATGGTGAGCCTAAAAAGAAAAAATTCATTTGAGTAAAAAATACTTAAAATTATCTGTTACATATTAATATTATAACAGAAACACTTAAACGACTTAACTAGTACATACACTTGCAGACAATTCATTAAACTTTGTGATGAAGCCGTGCTTTATCCAATCTACTACAACTTCTACTAACATAACAATCGCAGCATCTTGGATTATTGGGAAGGCCATATCTGTTAAAATGATAAATTCATGGTGCTATAGGAAATTATATCAGTAAGAAAAATTCATTAAATTCATGAAATAACTATCTAAACCAGTGGTTCTTAACCTTTTTGGAAGTACCGAACCCCACCAGTTTCATATGCACATTCACCGAACCCTTCATTATTAGTAGTAATATAGATGCCTTGAGTCGGGTGCTGTCTTGACCTCCCTCCGCGAACCCCGGCGACTGACTCACCGAAACCCCTAGGGTTCGATCGAACCCACGTTAAGAACCACTGATCTAAACTAACATTTGTCAACAATCCACAACTAAAATGACAAACTCACAAAGCTCGGCCAAAATGTGCTGTCATGGGACCTTTTCAGAGCTAGGATAATTAACTTTAATTTAGTGATAAAACTAAGGGATGAATTTTTCCTTAACTTACCCCAGCTCCACTGAAGTTCCTTCATATTTCTGATAAACACAAATAGAAGCAGCACCAAATAGTGAAATCTTTCTTTGACATCTCCATAAGTTATTTGACATAAGTTATTCTTGTCCAGACGTTTAAATAAGTTTCCTTTAATCTCAACAAACTGTCAAATAGTAACAAGATTTAAAGTTGTCAATCAGTAACAAGATATAATGTTGTCAATCAGTAACAAGATATAATGTTGTCAATCAGTAACAAGATTTAAAGTTGTCAATCAGAAATAAGATATAAAGTTGTAAATCAGTAACAAGATATAATGTTGTCAATCAGTAACAAGATTTAAAGTTGTCAATCAGTAACAAGATATAAAGTTGTCAATCGGTAACAAGATATAAAGTTGTAAATCAGTAATAGGATTTAAAGTTGTCAATCAGTAACATGATTTAAAGTTGTCAATCAGTAATAAGATTCTTGAGGCTAAAAAGCCAAAGTAAAAAAACAATATTCATAAATCTTAAGATACAAGTATTGTCAGATAGCAATTTTCAAATCTTACACTTACATTGTTTGACATCATGATGGTCAGCAAATTTTTGTTGTGTGAGTTGAATGCCACATTGAGAATAATGGCTTGAATAAGGATCATCACAGTATGAACAACTGGAGTAGTTAAAGATATAAACTTTGAGCAGAGACAATTTTTTTTTTTTTTTGGGGGGGGAACTTATGTAATACACAGGGGCTGACAGCCTGGTGTGGTGTCATTTAACCTTGACCTCAAGCTCCGCAGCAAAGAAGTCTGAGAAGATAAATGTAAATCTTATCTTAACTTAACTCATTCATAACAGGCAACTCTTCTTTACCAAAGATGATTACATCCTATGCATTTTAATTAGTGTCTTTATGTTGCTAGTGTGTTGGTTTTCCTGGTTTGTTCTAGCAACCCATTCCAACCCGAATAGTAGAGAGAAAGAAATAGAATTTTTGTGTTTTGTTCCTTCAAGAAAAGTATTTTCATCCTTATGTCTATCTGAGTGTTGCATCTCTGGATACATTAAAAAAAATATGAAAATATCCCTCCTTTTTTACACTGGACCAACAATAAAATAAAAATTTATTTCAATGTTTAAGGATACCAACATAGGCAATGGCAAAGATAAGGTGAAAAATTGTGCCAAAATGTTCTCTTCTGCGTCCTCTGGGTTCAACAGCTGTCCAGTATAAGCTGTCCAACACATCTTGACCAAATCCAGAAACTAGCTTATCCATTACCTAAATAGTTAAAATAGAAGTAGTGGGGTTTCAAAAACAAATTTGTTCCTGTTCCAATCCTTTTAGTTACAGATAAAAATAGTTCAGCCTAGAACTAGAAAGCTCCAGTGTACCAGTACCAAAATTGTAATTAAATTTTTTGGCACCTTTTAAATTTTAAAAAAGAATTAGTCATGTTAGAAAATACCACACAAAATACTTGTCTCTACATATTTCAACTTTTCAATAGGTTCAACAAATGTATTTCAGGTTAAAACTATAACATGTCTTCAACGCTAATCAAGAAAAAAAAGTTGTTTTTTTAGGTTGATATTGTGCTAACATCAAGATTAAAGAGGAGCCATTGAATTTTATTCATACAATGAGGCATCAATCCTGTAGGTGAAATATAAGTGAAGCCTTAGAGTAAGACAGTAAGAGTGTGTGGACTTTTGAATATACACAATTAAAATGAAATCAATCAACTTACATCCAGCATATTATAGAAGACATAAAACTTGATGATAGATTGCCCTCTGACAATATGGTATATCATTGACATGTCCATGTAACTGGTGAGGAAGCAGCTGATGACTAGAATGAGACCTTTAAGTAAGTCACAAATTTGAGCTCCATCCAGCATGCGCCGCTCACTGTCAAGACATCAAAACACTAAATTTTTGAAAACCTAACATGACTTCACAAGAAAAAAAGATCTAATACACAGATTAATTTTCAGATTTAGATTATACTGGATTTAAATTAAACATTTGAAATAATTACGATACTTTTAAAATTGTGCATAATGATAATGAAATGGTAAGGTGGATATTAACACATTCATTACTTTAATCTAAAAAAAATATAAAAGACAAATGGTATAAATTAATTTGGATTCTTAGTTAAAAATTTCTGAGCTTGCAGCTATGAGTTTTTATAAAGATTTCAGTACAATAATATGTGTAATCAAATATAAATACATGTATATGCAAACACAAAATCAGCTTATCTGGTAACTCTTTTTTTTTTTTAAAGGATTTCCAATAGAAAAATGTTATTTATCTTAAGACTCAAGGCTGATTTGTGAAACCTGAGCATCAAATTTTAATACTTCATCAGTTAAGGAGCTAATATCTTTGATAATAAATTCAAATCTTAATTTAACTTAGGTAGCATTTTGTTAAAAATAAAAATGAATTGTTAATCTTACCCTACAAATAAAACAGCAAATGGGTAGGTAAGTACTCGTACCAGAGCTACAACGATGCGTAGAGGAAGGAAAGTAACCACATACAAAATGGAGTCTAGGCATTGTAAAAAACCAAATGCACAGAACTGAAATATAATTATAATATAATGAAAAAGTGGGTATCTATAATAACTTAATGTAAATTCTAAATAACATAGTAGCTAAAAGAAATCACTTTTAGTATATACACTTTTTTTTAAATCTTTAACACAACCTAAACATTTGTTTGTAAATGATCAACAATCATCCTCTTCAGTTTCAGCAAGAAAAACATGAATAGACATTTTCTCTTGGCCATAGATTTGCAATTTCAAAGTCACACGTATCACTGTTTTAATTCAAAGTTTAAACCATATTGAAGCAATACAATGTTGTTGTTGTTGAGCCTTCTCGTCCATGAGGGACATCTACCGATCATCGCCGGCGTCTGCACTTCCTCCTAGGACATAGGCCACCTATAAGAGCTCTCCAGGCATCTCTATCCTGGGCCATTTTCTCCAGGATCTTCCATTCATGGCCAATCCTCTTGATGTCTGCCTCCAATTCTCGGCGCCAGGTGTTTCTTGGGCGGCCTCTTTTCCGTTTACCCTGTGGGTTCCATTTCAGGGCTTGCCTTGTTGTATTAGAAGCAGGTTTCCTTAGTGTATGACCGATCCACCTCCACCGCTTTTGAAGAATCTCTTCCTCAATGGGCTTCTGTTTAGTCCGCTGCCACAGTTCCTGGTTGCTGATTTTGTCCGGCCAGTGAATTCTGAGAATCCTTCTTAGACAATTGAAGCAATACAATGGTGTTTTTTTAATAATTTTTTTTTTTAAAGCAGCAGATTTTGTGTAAATTGCCTTTATTTGAGAGGAATATCTTTATAACTAATAGAATTTTAAATCGAATTTTAATCAAAATAATACAATAAAGGAAAAGATAAAAAAAACTAACTTTTGCCTTTAAAAAGTGTATTCACACCTCTAAATGCTTACACCCTTCTTGTTGACTTCTATGTTGGGCTTCCTTGGTGTTACTCTGGAAAAAAAGCTGAGGATCCCAAATATCCCCAAGTAATGCAGTAAGAAACACAACTATAATACAACTAATAATTATAATATTCAAGAAAATACCTTTTCCAAATTTTTTGGAGTATTAACTGATGTGTAGACTCTATCTCTTCTTTCAACAAATTCTGAGGCATCACCTTCTAGTTTGTAATCTCTTGTCAGTTCAGTCATAAAGTAGCCAAGCATAGATTTACCTATTATATCAGAAACAAAATTTACAGTGGCTCAGGTCTGTTTAAAAGCATGCTTCTTTGTTTATTGGTGGGTTTGATTTTTTTTGGAATTTCAACCAAAATCTAATGATGATTGTTACAAGATTATGTTGAGTAATTTTATCAAATAATTTGTAATAAGTGAACATAAAAAAAATTGCCATTCAAAAGATAATACTTGTGCTCTCCTCTAAATTTTTTACACGTGAATTGAACATTTGACCTACTTCGAACATTTCGTTTTTCAGAACGAGGTTGATCCGATTCATTTGATGCAGCATTAGGTTTTCCATCCCAATCTTTTTCAGGGGAAATTTGATCTTCATCATAAACAATCCCGGCATTAGGATTCTCAGGGGAAAAGCTCTCTGACTCTGAGTGCCGAGATCTATGTCTTAATTTGGAAGCCATTCCTGTTCTCATGGGTGAATGTCGGTCAATAAGAAATGAGGCCATCTTTCATTTTGTTCAGACTTGGAGTGTTATTGTTGCTTTTAAATTTTGGTGACTAATTTTAATAGAAAAAAATATGATCAAAATTTCATGGGGTAACAAATATATTTAATAAACATAAAAACTTTCAGAGAAAAATACTTTAATATACAATTTTAAAAATGTCAATCTCTCAATATTTTATTATTTATAATAAGTGCAGAGATATAATAAAAACAAATTAAAATCTAAGATTTTATGGTCTGAGCTAAAAGTATGACCTAAGACTTATTTTGACTATATTTTAAAGGATAATATTGAACTTAGTAATGAAGTAGGTCTACTAACAACTTTGATCTTTTAAACTACCTATCTGTAAATAATTTTTTTATAAGTAACTTAAAACTAAATAGACAGCCTTGACTGGATTGCTCAATTATTGGAATCCCAACCTTACAGATAAACCATTTGTCTTCCAGCTGTTACACACTGAACAACCCAATTGCCAATACCAACCCTCCGCTTAGATAAGTTTTCAAATTATTCTGTGGTTGCTTATTCTTTACAGTTATGTTATTGTGGGGAAAAGACACTGGACAAGTTATTACTTATGACATATAAATTAATTACCCATAACTCTTCTGAACTTCAATGTATATTATTTTTTATGTTAATCAATTTTAATAGTATGATCCCCTACACTGCTTACAAGCTAGCATACACAAAAAAGGGGTTGCCGAGTGAAATTTTGTGCAACTAATATGAAAAAAAAAATGTTTTAAAATATAAAATAATCATTTTTAGCGAACGCAAGATATCATGTCCTCACTTCATGAATTCAATAACTGTAATAATCTTTATACATTAATTACTCTTTCATCATTGACTTAAAAAACTACAAAAACAACAGCTAAGATCATTGTTGAAATGAAAATTTCCTGTTAATATAAAGCAAAAGGGAGATTACTGAGTTTTGAAATGATGCATGGAGTAAAACAATTCTAAATTGACAAGATGGTTGTCCTTTCACTCACAGATATAAGAACACAAAGGAAAATAAAAAAACAGGCACATAAAACACGTGCAAAAATAATTCTATTTATGCCCAGAAAAACCACCAAAGATACCTTCATCAGAACAATTGTATAACTGAGAATAGCCATTATCAAGTGTGCAAAAAAAATTCATAAACAGGAGCATAGATTCTGTCAGTGTTCCCTAGGGATGAGTAGGGGCTTCATATCATATCTCCTGTTTTTTTATTGTCAAAACTTGTGAAAGAGGTCAATGTTCCCTTTATGCTTCCTGGCTGTGCAGATATTTTACTGTCGCCGCGCAGCAGTTATGAATTACCGCGCACCAAATATAAAATATTTAACAAAAATGGATGCTGTTTAAATTTGAACACAAGTTTTTTTCACTTTGCCAATGAACCTTAGAACGAACATTGAACGAGGTTGAAATCTCTGGAACCGAGTCATGTTCCTATGAAACTGTCTTAACCTGTGGCATAGCCTAGTTTTAGGAACTAT
>MUZC01002595.1:170836-201499 GCA_002072015.1 Radix auricularia
TTTTGCAGTGCATGTCATTTAATATAATTGACAATCTGAATAATATTATGCATGGTCACCTTTGTGTTTAGTCCCGTATTCTTATTAGAGCTTTAAATGATGATAAAGTGTTATCTTTATATATAAATTATATTATAATATAAATATATTGGTCTATATTGTCCAATAATAAATGTCATGGACTGGGACCGAAATACCTGTATTACTATCACTACTAATAATGATAATTGTAATTAGTACTAATATTAAATAACTAGATTGTGCCAGGCGCCGTGGCGCCTGCGGCGCCCCCGTTTTTTGGGCGCCTACGGCGCCAACCTTTTTTTTAAAGACCAACTAACTTGTCCTTTTTTGATAAATACGAATTATTAAACTTTATGAAATGTACGCAAAGTATTTAATAATAATAGGGGTTGTATTTTGCGCACCGATGCACACCAAACAATGACGTCATCAAATTAAATATTTTTACAGCGCTCATCAAAACACGATTTTTCAACTAAACTAACTGCTGTAGACTGTCGTACATCGCTTGCGTTACAGCGTTACGTTACAAACATACCCACACCACTGGGTGTTTATATATATTTATAGTCAAATAGTATAGTATAGGATAGGTATAGTATACAGTAATAGTTAATAGTCGTAGACTCATAGTCATAGTATTAAATAGCCTATAATATGCTTAAATTCATATCCGAAACGCCGTGAACATAGATTGGTTAATATTATATTTAACTCAGTAGACTGAACAGATTCTAAAATATAAACTTATAATATAATTAATGATCAACATGAAAAACAATAAGGCTGGCACTGAGACTTGAGAATATTTCACTGAATTCTCCCTTCCACATCGAACTATTAATAGAATTCTGGGGATAACGCTGAACGTTATCCGCAGAATTCTGGGGATAACGCCTCCCATTTATAAAACCGAGCTTATTTTGAGCGGAAGTGACACAGAAAACAGATTTCGTTGGCTTGGCGGTAGGCTTAAAAGTTGAATGACAGCTACGATTTCAGTAACTGTTTACTAGTGTTTACTAAAGGACTAAGACATTTGCTAGACATCCTTTTCTATTGATTGAAAAAATTAAATGATTATTTGTAGGTGTTTTTTTAATATTTATTTTATTTTTGTATAATTGGTGGATTTCATTGGATTTTTGCTGGTGATTTGGACGTGTGATAAATTAAAATTAAATGTTTAGAGTTTTGACACCACAGACTCAGTCTCAACACTCAACACTGTTGTCACTGTTGTATACTTAAACTATTATTTTATATTGTGTAATATTAATATACTTATACTATACAGCTATACTATAGACCTATAGTAGTTTACTGACTGTAAGTGTAGGTAAGTACTGTTTTATATTTTATTATTTTTTGTAGTCTATTTTCCGTTTCAAAGTTGACTCAGTTCTCTCAATTTCATTTTAAAATTAAAAATGTACATACACGAAAATGACTCAATTATTAATTATTGTCAATACCCAATTATGCCCAATACTCTTGTCAGTCTCCCTGCACCTTAAAAAGTGTCTTTATAATAACTTAAATTATACTTTTACTTATAAATCTGTCACTCTGTGTCTACAAAAAACATGTTAAAGTTAATGTAATTGTAATACTATACATCATTTTCCTTGCCTTATACTTATACTTATAAAAACAGCTTATTTTAAAGTTTACACTTCAAGAAAACTTTTTCTTTTTCAATGGAGAAATTTGTACATAAGAAAAGCAAACTATTATTAATTATTAAAAAAATGTTTTTCAACATTTTCTTTAATTTTAATCGCTATACTAATTCTATCTATTAAAATAACGAAGTGATTATTCGCACGGTTTTCCAGTGCATATAAATATAATTTATAAAATTATTGGGTCGGGTCTGGTCGTCGCGCATGCGTACTCCCAGCGGCTGATAACAAAATAATAGCCAATTTCCCTCGATTTAGGCTAAATTGTGCAGTTATATGTTAATAGTACTAATATTTATATGTTTATAGTACTAATACTAGTTACAATTTAATGATTGAAGTCTAATAAATGATAATTGGATATAACTTTGAATAATCGCATAAATTTTCAAGTTTCTCTAGACTAATGGATGGTCAGCTAGAGTTAGTGAGTGTTATTATAGGTTAGCGGATCGAATCCTGATACATTCTTTTTTTTTTCTTTTCTGTTGTTGTTGTTTTTTTGTGTTGGTTCTTGTTTTACAACCACAGTGACGATGCTTGCAAACACTCAAATAGGCTTTTTTTTCCAGGGACAATTTTTTTATATCTCATGAGTGACTCACTGTTACTACAAGTGTTACTACTGAACTGAAGTTACTAGTTACTGTTCACTGTTATTGTTATGCTTATACTCATACTCAGTTCAGTCTTGCTTACACTTACAGTACAGAACAGAGTACGGACTCTCACTTTTTAATTTTTTTAAAATGTTGCTTTACCATCATAAAGTCTTTCACTTTAATTAATAAAATGATTAATTATAAATCATTAATAATTAATTACCGAACGGCGGTATGCAGGTCCGCTCAGACTCAGATTCTTGCTCAAATACTATTACTATCAATATCAGTGACAGCAAAATTAGTTTACCGTGCAAAAAATGATAATGTTTGATATTTTTTGTTCAAAATCTCATAATCATTGTCATCTTCATAATTTGTAGCCATTGAGTCACAGTGACACTGTCTGTCAGTGGGTCAGTAACTAAATATTGTCGTAATTTATATTTGTTTTATTTGCGCAGGCTATTAGGTCTAATAATATTTATTTGACTCAATTAAACAACAATTAAATCAATTAACAGTAGACAGTGTCCTAAAACTTAAATATCAACTATGCTAATACTTTACATTATCTTAATTATTACACTTTGTAGTTAGTAAGTGTAGATTAGCATTTCAAAAAAGTGCAAATAATTATCGGCACGGTCGAACCGTGCGAATAATTTTCAAAATTATCGGCACGGTTATGACATCAAAACCGTGCGAATAACGCTTGTCTTAAAATAATTTTAATCAGTAAAAAATTTTACCAATTAATCGAGAAATTAATCATTAATTTCCGCAGCCCTGGTAATTAGAGCTTTTAAAACTAAATCTGGTCACAAACTTTTTATTTTATGATCCATTTTGTGAACTTTGTCAGACTTAGTACTAAAAAAAATAAAAATATAAGAATTTGACTTGATGTCAAAAGAATCATAATCATAGTCATAGTTCAGCATTATTGTTTTTTTTCCCTACTGAAATGTCAATTAATGTTTTTAGCCTAATTCATACCATATACTATACCATACCAAAATTGCCAATATTATAATGTGGACTCTTATATTTTTAATTAATTAATAAGAATAAACATATTGTCATTGTGGAAGTCAGGATGGAGGGTGACAACAACCCTAGCTATGCTGCTGCCTTTTGGCATTTTTTATTTGGTATAAACAAACCAAATTGACATGAATATCAAAGTAAAGAGTCCATATTAGAATATCAAAAGTGTCCAAATTAATTTGCAAAATGCTATAATAATTGGGAAGTGTTATCCACATGGTTTTGGCTGTGAGAATAATGTCCACCGTTATCCTAATGGTAAACAATGCAGATAATGCCTGGTCTAGCATTATTCTCACTGCCACACAGTTTTTATTGTGAGATTGATTTGATGCCAAACCATATCTAAATTCTTATTACTTCTTATTAATATTATTTATGTAGCATTGCTTATTGACATCTATTGGTTTGGAGGCTATAAAAATACCATTATAACCATCTTTTAAGTAACTAGAATCTTATATGTCTTATATTTTTATCAATTTTAGTAAGAACCTGAGCTGACCTGCATACTGTAAATTAAATGACTAATCATTCATTGATACCATGGCCATGGATTCAGCTGTTGTAAAACTATTATTATTATAAGTGTTCCAGAGCACTCAACTTTGTAATTTTATTCTATATATTATGAAGTAGCTATTAAATTTCATTCATCGTGAAAAGAATTTTACTATAATTTGATGAAAATCTGTACTAATTACTAGTAATAGTAGTCTAATTATTCTTCTTCTCAAAACTAACATCATACCTGTGCTTAACATGAATCAATAAAAGTTAATTTAAAGCATGCAAATACGTAATATTAATATAATGGAATAGCATCAAAGCATAAAAATTTTAAAGGGAGAGTCTTGTTACAGTGGCTAACAGAATAGATAAGACAGGGATGGGGGTGGGGTGAATAATAAAATGTTTCTTGGAAACATGAGCCTGCTTGAGTGTTTGCAAGCACACTCACTGTGGTTGTTAAAAATAAAAAAGAAGTCAGATAAAATCCCGCAGTACTAGGATTCAAACAGCTTACTGATGATGCAACTAACCACTCACTTAGAGAAGCTGATGAAAAGTCTTGAAATTTTGAAATTATAAGTAATAATCATTGAATCACCTATTACTTTTTGGGACAGAGCTAAATTAAAAATTCAGTAATCATGACATTTTAATAAGTATTAGCAAAAAAGTTACAGGCTTTAGCCTAAATGGAGTGACATCGGCTATTGTTTTGTCTACACTGGGCGCTTTTTTTTCTCATCATCAGCCACTAGAAGATGCGCAGATGAGCTGCTTGGATAATGCTCTGGATTTTTTTGTCACGGCCAAAACATGCAGATAATAACGTCGATGATAATTTTGCCTGTAGAATTCTTTTTTTTTTGCTCCTAATTCAGTAATACAGAGAAGTAATATTTGTAAAATTTTGGCCGGTTATATATATATTTATTTTCTCATAATACTTTGTGTTCCTTGTTCATAAAAATACCCAGATTTAGGTATTCTTTATTCAGTAATACTTACTTAGCAATTATATGTAAAGAGCTAACTTTTATTTTTATTCTCTGCTCAAAACATTTTTTAACTCAGGCAGCTACCAGTCAGTGGCACTTAATAATAGTACATAACTTGTAACAAACATAATATGCAAAAGCTGTTTCAGTGGTTTTATCGACCAATAAGTTGGTATCTAAGTGAATGAAATTTTAATAGGTACAGCACCCCTTGTAAGGCACTCTATAACAATATATGAGACCATTTCAAATAGAAAAGAGCTTTGTCATAGTGTCAGTGTCTTTAAAGGTTATTCATATTAGAGGTGATCCTTCATTGATGTCATGTAAATTAGGGCAGAGGTGATTGAATGTTTGGGCCAGAGGCCCCATCGATAACTCAGATTTCAGCCCCGAAAAAATGTCTTTACACCCTTTGATAATATGTACGTTTAAAGATTGTTATTTTGAAAAACTGAACAAAATTAATTTAAATGCAAAAAAATGTTTATTAAGTAATTGAATCTTTTCTCTGAATGATTTAATTTTTTTAGAGCTTAATTAAGAAATGGAACTGGCTAATCCGCAACTAACCCAACTGCAACAGGCACGTCAACGAACTGAAAAATGGCTAGAGTCAGAATTTGAAGAGTTATTAAATATATCGAAGATAAAGAGATCCGCAAATGAGATTCATAATCTTAAAAGTAAGTGTTATACTGTTATATTATTTTTTTACATTGCTTTAAAAATTATCTCAGAAATGGCTTCATAAATGTGCACAAGATAAAATTAAATCTAGTAATCTTTACTGAGTATTACTTTACTTAATATTCAGTTAAAAATAGAAATATTTATTATTTATTTTCTTTGTTGCAACAATATTTCAATCCAACATTTAGTTATTATTGTTTGCAACTGATAGTTTTCTTCTTAGTCTGTTCCAATAAAACTGTATTAATTATTTTTTTTGCAGAACAAGTTGAAGATTTAAATGTCAAAATTGGAAGCCTGGAACAAAAAAAGAAAAAAGGTTCGAAAAAAGTGGATGAATTTTTCAAATTCGATAGAATGTTTAATTTTGGTTTTAACTGAAGTAAACTTGAAATTAGGGTTGTATGGTATTTTCAAATTAGACAATTATTGCATTCTGAGGTACTTGTAAATTTATTAATTAAATGAATTGATGGTTATTTGTGCATGTGATGTTGCTGAACTGATGCCACTGCAAGGTTCAACCAAAAAATCTAAGCCCAGAAGACATTTGGGATCTCTCAGAACAGGAACAAGCATCCCATCTTTTTCAATGATGGCTGCTGTATTTCATTAGACATCCCAAAATCAAGCTTAAGCCATTTACTTCAATGAAGCTGCTGGTGGTTAATGCAGTGCAGAGCAAAGTCTCTTTCCTCCTCTTTCTGTAAACCTACATGTCAATAGAAGAAAGTCAGTAGCCCCAAACCTAGCGCTCTTCATAGATCTCACGGAAAACCCCCTCAGCTACCCCGCCCCCTCACCAAAAGGGACCAAACGCTGAGAAACCCCAGGAACAGTCACTTCTGAAGCTGCTGCCTGGGCATATGGTCAAAGATGCCTTCCACTAAAAGTGATTATTCACAACCCTGCATAATTGCAGGTTAGGCTCCTTAACTCTACCGCATCCTACTGTACTGTATTTATATTACCTGAACGGTGTGTACTGTATTTGTAAGGATCCGGTGCTACACCCCAGCCGAAATTAATCTTGTGACTTTTGGAAACCTGACCATTATCTAAGATGAACGTAAAGAGGATTATACGTAGATATTTAAACTCTAAAACGATGCGGAGGATCCATATTTAAGGGACAATTTATTTGATACAATTAAAATTTTCACTGTTGACTATAATGGTTATAACAGCTACAGGCCTATCATCCCTAGCCATTCTAGATATAAGGTTTCTTCTTTAAATCTCTTTACTATTCAGTTCTGTGAGAAAAAATATTGTTTCATTTTTGACACAATTACATCAACATTTAGCCTGTCAGGACAAATTGAATGCTATGGATTTCACAGCTTTATTTTCATGTTTGCTTTAGTGGCAAATCCTTGTTGATAAAAGTAAGTTATTGCAAAAGGCAACAACATTTTGACGGCCTCCTTATGTGCAGCTTTTGACATTCAAATATGTGTCAGATCTTCTTTTTTGCAATTTCAATATGTTCCTCATTATTTGATTGAAGTTCAAGTAGTGCCTATGCCAACCCTGGAGTCTGATCAGGTACATTTGCATTGTCATATTGAAAGAAATTTACAATCCAACTGACATTATGTGAATTAATTAGGACTGGTAACAATTAAACATTTTTTGTTCTGTAGGTCAGTATATTCAGCCTCACCATCTTTATATAAATCACTTAGCAGTCACTTTTGCAGTGCATGTCATTTAATATAATTGACAATCTGAATAATATTATGCATGGTCACCTCCAGTTTAGGTTCCAAATGTTTCACAAGCAGAGGATGGATCATATAATGGTTAACTTAAACTGTTGTATACCTCTCTGTTGCAAAAGCAGATCAACCATGTACATAACCCTATATAGCACCATTAACAGACACAGCGTCAGCAATACAGTCTTCGTATTATGAATTAACCTAATCAAAGTATAATTACATGTAACTTTATTGTACACATCAATTCCTTGACATCAAAAATTTGAGAGGAGCAAAATACAGAAATTTCTTCTTCAATTATTTGAAAACCTTTGAAGCGAACATATACCACAGGCTGTGCATTTTAACTATATTCCTTTTTAATGAAATGCAACGTTATGCCATGTTTTTACACACTAAAAGGTAATTTCATTTGTGTTTGGTTTTGTTTTATGACACTGCCACATTAGGGCAGCGTGAATAAAACATATAAGTAAATATAATTGTAGAACTTAATTAGGACTTAACACTACAACTTCATGTATAACTATGTCTACTTTAATATGACATATTTTACATTGTTGCCAACAATTATAACCAAAAGATAAAAAAAGAAAGAAATTTTTTTGGTAGTCAGATTAAAAAAACAAGTACCCCCTTTTTTTAATGGTGTCTTGTATATTCTTATGTTACATTATTGATTCTTATGAGTTTGTTTTAATTAAATCTATTTAGCCTATGCTAGAAAAGTTCAAGTGCAAAAAGAATTTCAGTCAGAGTGTGAGTTGAAACGAGCATCCATATCTGGAAAGGAGAAATTAATTGCCACACTTAAGGAGCAAGTTACGTATTTACAAGCACAACTTGATTCTTGCAAAAAGGGTATGTTCATTGAATTTTTAGTCCGGTTACCATTTGAATTAGATGTATCAGCTAATAAAAATTCAAATGGCATTTCTTGATGCAAATTATTTATTTTTTATTATAGTTTTACAAGTCAGATAACAATACACAATTTTAAAATTATATTAATATTACCAATTGTAAGATAGTATGTGCATAGTCCCAAATACTTTGTAATTTTATATAGAATAGTTTCTTGTAACTTTCATAATTTGTATTTTTTAATGAAGGAGCCACTCACTGGGATGAAAAACTAAAACTTTTAGTAGAAGAAGAAACCCTCTCTTGTAAATTGCTGGGACTCCAGATTAAAAAAGTGAAAGGTAATCAAAAGTTAATATTTTATTGTAGTGTAGTGCCATAAACCAACTTATGTCCCTGAAGACAACATACACCCTTTTAGTTGTATTTTGCATTTCCTCTTTGTCACTTGAATGATAAACTAACATGAAAGATGAAAGTAAACTTATCAGTGGTTAAGTAATGTTTATAATCTCTTCCATTTTATCACAGACTGTCACAACAAACAATGTAAATAAATAACTCTTTCTTCATGATTAAGTAATTTGTGTTTACATACTTTTTTTCTCTACATTTCTTAGTCACACCAACAACACAATCCATATCATTTCCTTTTATATCAATGCAAGGTTTCTTATACTCTAAATATACTGCAAATTTATCATTCTTTATCATAATGTAATAGGCCATGAGTTTCTTAATGTTTATTTTAACAAACTTAGTTGCATCATAGAGGATGTAGAAGTTTAATCCATTCTGGGCATTAATACATCAAGTAAAGCTATTATGGTGTGAGTCAATGGTGTTTTGGTATGTTGGAGCATTGTTCAATGCCTGGGATGGTAACTTATTTTTAACACATTCCAAATGAACAAACTGCGCAGTTATTGTCTCTAAATTACTTGATGATGAAACATAAAATTTCATTGATGGTAAATGAAAGGATAAATAGCTCAGCGCTGCAGATGGTTTAGCCCTGTGCATCTTGTGAAAATCTTTCAAAACCTTTGTCTTATAATTGGGGGGACATAGACGAACATGTGTTTTTTTTTCTCCTCATTTTTTTTAACTGAAAGTGTTCTGGTTATATCAATTACCAAACATGCTCACTCACATGTGACATTTTCCTAATTAAATCTTTTTTCTGGTTTTAGTTGACTCGCTGTTTATTGTATATTAATCATTATAGGTCCCTGGTTACAGTTTGTCTTTACACTGATTGATGTCAATAAACCCAAGTCATGTTTCT
Organism: Radix auricularia; assembly: GCA_002072015.1. Taxonomy (NCBI): domain Eukaryota; kingdom Metazoa; phylum Mollusca; class Gastropoda; family Lymnaeidae; genus Radix; species Radix auricularia. Next base: position 180,275 of record MUZC01002595.1, read on the forward strand.
TCTTTTTGCTGAACATTGATGAGAGCCGTAGATATATAGGTACTGGTATATCTCGTGGCTACCTAATTGTATTTTCTGTTTTAGTCTGCAGTCTCGCTTTATTTAATTTTTTGTCATCTTTGACTTTAAACAATTATTGATTCTGACAACAAAGCATTAATACTGCTTCTTAATCAATTGTGGATTGCTCAAGAAAGGTGTTTACATTAATTTATTTTTTGGTATCTATTTCCAGTTGGGGACTGTCAACCGAAAGTAAGGGACATAGACCAACTACTAGAAAGACTCAATGCCACAAACAACCTCAGAGCTTTTGTCCATACGATGAGGAAAAGGTTTGTCAGTTATGTTGGAAGTTAGGGCAATAATGTATATTATAATAGGTGACCATTAATAAAAATCATAAGGTTACCCCAAAAAAAGGGTTTTCATGAATTTCAAATCACCGTTAGTTTCTTGATTTAAAAAAAAAAAAAGAAATTAGAAAACTTTTAATTAAAATATTACAGGTGTCATTAATACTTTTTAAAAATATTTTAAGCCTGTGATTGGTCATTTCTTTAAACAAATGAATGGCTAAGAATTTTGCTATCATGATCACATAGATAATAAGCAAGGATTCTGACTCTTTAATAAAAGGGATTTTGTTTTGAAAATGAAAGTTTCTTATTATTCAAACCAGCTATTGGGAACCTGTTTATAGAATGTGTACCAAAATGTTGAATTTGGAAAATTTAATTGTTGCTTCTTGTCCATCTCTGCTTTTCTGTAATTGATTAAAAGGTAAAACATGAAATGAGGATGTGCCATGCATCATGGTCTCACATGCCCATAGTTGCATGCCTGCCCTAGATTTGCCAACCCTGAATTAGTTGCTATTTTTAATGTTTGTAAAATAAATTTTTAAACTGTTGATTTATTTATTTTATCTGGTTTTATAGAAAATGTGATGTTATCTTGACTGAAGGTTTTTAAATAAATCTCTTTGTTTTAATGACAGCTTGCACTACACATAAGGGGCTAAACTATGCGAGCAGAAAGCTTCTGTTTATCTTTTAATTAATTTACTTGGCAAAACAAGTTACAAAATTATAAGAACTAAAAAACTACAAACTTATAGGATGTTGATTTTAAAACAAAAGTAGCAGCTCACACCATAATTGAATTACTTGAATGGATATATTCAATTCTGTCTTCCATACATATTAGTGGCAATATCATTGTGAGTGAAAGGAACTGTTATTACAATAACAGATAACTTCTATTTTGTTGTTTATTTTTATTGCTGTATATTATTAATTTTTATTGCTGTATATTATTAATATATATACTCCATAAATATTATATTAATGCTTAGCATTTGAGAAGTACCGTTACTTTTTCCTTACCTTTGTGGTCAAGATTATTTGCTTACTAATTTTGTAAAGATGAAACCATCTAGAAATAAATTTACTTTATATAAAATTGGAAACAAGAGATTTTGGATATTAGTTATAGAATTCTAACATCTCATCTAGTTGTTTTTTTTTGGTCCCATATACTATACTTGTGTTTGTAGGGGGTTCTTTTGTTGCCATTAGGACTTTCTCATTACTATTATTTTATTCAAATGTAATATGTTACAAATACTACATTTATATTCAATTCTTATTTACCTATTTTTAAAAAACATTGTTTCTTTTTTTCTGTATAAATTGTAAATAGAATTCTCTGAAAAAAATATTGGTGGGTTGACTTGTTTGATTTTACAGTAAATCTTAACTTAACATAGTTATAATACCACATGCTTTTGTAAGTACAAACAATTTCTTTAATTTTTTTTTTTTTTTTAAATGACCTGTTAAACTCCATTGAATGATGCACCCATGTTATTATTAAAACATCCCATACCTGAATGTTTAACAAGCGCTGATTTGAGAAACTGCTGTAATGCACCATTAGCAATTATTTGCGATACACTGGGTGGTAGCTGCTAAGTAATTTAAAGATTTTAAGAATGATTAGATCTCTTTTTGATATTTTAGAGTGAATTTTAGGAAAATGTTTTCTTCCTCACAAATTCAGAAGATTCTACTATTTACCAGCTGATGAGTCTAGAGAACAATTGAATAATTTACCAGCTGATGAGTCTAGAGAACAATTGAATAATTTACCAGCTGATGAGTCTAGAGAACAATTGAATAAATCTTACACTTTTGTTCTAGGGTGCTAAAAATTTTCATTAATACAGGGCCTAAAGAAGTGTACATTATAATTTTTATCATAACAATTTATAACGCAATTTTAACACACCATTGAAAATATTCACTTTTAATGTGAACCAAAAACAATTTGATGTGGCTTGTATAACCATCAATGAAATTCACAAAACTCACCTGATATGAACCACACGAAAAGAAGAACTCGTTCAATACAGCAATTTTAACATAGATATACAACAAGTACAAGCAATGACTAGATACAAGAACAATTTGTATGATTTGCTTTAAAATTATTTTTGTCCAAAAAGCACTTATGATAGTAACTGATACTAAGACACAACGTCTAGAATTTCAAGCCTTGATTGTAACTGGTTCCAATAAAGTGAGTCCCAAAAACTGCATTATTTACATAATTTTACATTAACATATAATATTCATTATCAAACAGCATATGTATAACATATTTATGAGAGAAGTTAGTGGAAAAACCCAAGATGAGCAGGTAAATGACTAATGTTGCTCTAATACAGGGATTGGCGAACGTATAAGCCCGATAACCTAATATTAAATTGCATGTTATTACCCTAAAGCAGCAGAATTTAGTGGATTATACAGGATTTAAATGAGTCTCCATTACTCCAAATAGTTCCCTTGCTACCCCAAATGGGGTAATTTACCCCTGCTTTAAATCAAATATTTATATTTCAAGGAACTGAGTTAAATCCTATTTGAATATTAACTGTTAGCCAATTTAACTTAAAATTACAATTGCAGCATATATCACAATGACAGTGGATAAAATAACCTTCAGTCTTAACGTTTTTAGAATACTAGTTGAATATCTGTTAATATTATTGAGCTTGTTTTCTAAGAACTTCATTTATAATGGAGTTCAAGGGGGCTAAGAATTAAGAGATAAAAATTATGTCTTAATATGAGAATGGACACCATCAAATCAACATTAATCTGATGGTCTTTAAGTCAAATGGTGTTTCCCATTGCACCGTAGGGTCCAGTCAAAAGATATTCTTTCAGGCATTATCAATGAAATGATACACCTACATCCTTTTACTAAATCTGTTCCAGGCCCTTGGATGTGTATCAAATGTATTTTTTCAATAAGAAAAAGAAGGAAAATAATCTGTTCACATAAAAAACAAATATTTAGATATTATTATACATTTATTGACATGTTTGTATAAAAAATTGTTTTAACACTGCTAATACTGAAATACATAAGTAAACAGACAAATCTTTTTCTGTTATCCAGATCAAAATTAATTTCTCAACATACAACAATCCCTCTTTTTTTTTATTTCCATGATGATCCTAATCATTTTTTTTCTCATAACTTACCAGAAATACATAAAATCATGAGATTTTTAAATTTATTTATTACATGGTATGATAACACACTTGACAAACATGGAGTGTCATTCCAAGTTACGTATGTGCAACACGTTATTTTGACGGACAGGAACCGTCCATAAATGACATCAAAATTGCCACTTTAAATAAATTCCACTTAACAATTTCATTGTTTACAATAGTTAAAATTTATTAATGACATTTTAAATGGCTGCATGCGTGTTGTGATACTAGAGTGTACTCTCACAATAAATAAAAACTCAACAACTGAAATTAAATTGATACAGATTCGAAGTAAGGCTTATACCAAAACAGACCTATACCGAGGTACCACTGTATTTACAATTAATAGCTAAAATTACACCAAATAAATTTATTTATTTCAACTGGAACATTTTTAAAAAACACCTCTGTAAAAAAAAATTTGATCATATTACTAACAATGTATCAAAATCAAATAATAAAAATAGTGAATCTGGGAGAGGAGACCATCTGTACAAGTACAATAAAAAAATTATTGGTATTAAAATTAATTGGAGCCTCATATCATCTAAAACTGTTAACATTGTAATCAAATTTAGACAAAGGAGTTGAATATTTTTTAATGAATATGCATTGATCACGGTCAGTCATAATTTATGATCACATTCAAACCAGACATTTGTTAAAATACAGTGGAAACTCTTATAATGAGCATGATTCGTTCCAGAGTCTTACTCGTTAATTAACCAAAACACTTTTTCTTATACAAATCAATGTAAAATACAATAATTTCAATAACGCGTTCCATGATAACAAAATACTAATTTTTTTCAAAATTTTGTATATACATTTATTGATTTATTCAAATAAAATTACTGATTTCTTTTCGCTAGATAAGGGAGCAACTTTTTCAACTATGTCACACACATCAAAACATTGGTAAAAGAAAAGCCTATAAGCAATTTTTTTTTTTTTTTAAAAGGAGCAGAAAAACCCAACAATGGCAACTAAAATTGACTACTCCTATGTCCAAAAGGTTAATTTGATTGCATAAGTTGTCAAAACATCCAACAAAAACACACAAAAAAACTTATATTGACCACCATTATCCTTCAGTTATAGTTTCATTCCTGTTGAACATTCTATTAAGTAAGTGCTCACAAGGGCAGCTCAACAAGTTTCACTTCAAAACCAGGAGGTACTGGATCATAAAAATGAAACAATTCTGCAAGGTCTAATGCTATCACTGCATTCAATCAAGACTCAAACATTCGCTCATAAATTCAACAACAACAAATAAACTGAATCTCATTGAGCCTCTCATCATAGTTTAATATTATACAGGCATTTCAATATACACCTAGTGTGGCTCTTATATATATACTAGTTGTGAGTCGTACATAAAATATTTGGAAACTTGAATTGGTAAAATGATTCTGTGAATTACAGTAGAAACACAAAATTAAAACAACAGCCATCATTGTAGAAAAAAATAATTCTTTTATAACATTAGCCAAAATTGTTAAAATTTGAACGCCAAAAAAAAAAGCTTGATTAGCAATTAATGTAAATCTGCATTTTTAATTTTCCTTATCCGTTTACTATTGTTAATATTTACAATGCATTTGGACTTTCAATGACAAAATGTAGTAGGTAACCTCAGTGGCGGCGTTAGGTAAGCGCGAGGCCTAGTGCCAGCAATGACCCCGCGGGGCCAGAGTACTAGTAAATATCTCTAAGCACCAGTATGCTATGGTATTTAAAAATATGAAATATCTTGATTATTGTGTAATTTTAATACCGCGTGTCACCTTTTGATTAAATTATTACAAGTTGAAACGGTGTAATGCTTTCAAAGACGTCTAGAGCTACGCTACGGAATTTGACCTTCAAAAAGTATTATAAGAGTGCCTCTTTTGTTTCTTTACAATCGTTTCCAGCATACGTTCTACCATCCACTCTTTGGTTCTCCGTGTATAGGCTATTAACCAGGACGAGACATGTTCAGGACCGAAACGCGGGGCCTACCTAAGCGCGGGGCCTGGGGCAGTCGCCCCAGTTGCCACCCTCAAACACCGCTCCTGGGTAACCTATGTTACAAATCTCATATTGCAGTCCCACTACTGATAACTAGTTTAAATCCAGACTTCTAAAAAGTAAAGACCAGTTGGCTATGATGCTATATTAATAATATTAACATCCCTGAACTAATTGAACTGGCAATATTTCACAAAGATTTTCAAGGACACTAAAGAAGAGCATTAAATAAGACAATTTTATAGTCTAAAATACACCAGGGCCAATGTATGTTCCCTCTAAGGTTTGTTGCTCCATGTGCAAATTTAAAAACATCGGATGCAAAGTTGAACAGCATTCATTATGTGAGCAACTTTTTACAAAATTGCTGCGCTGTGTGGTCTAAGGTGTCAGATATCTAATCGGTTTAACGAGAACATACGCTGAAGGCCAAAAATATTCTCTTTCAAAACATAAAAATTAGGCATAAGTAGAATAAAAATCATAGCCATAGGGTAAGTTGATCAAATTACAAAACTCTCTTGACTTTGCTACCCTTAGCATGTTAACAGTCAACATCAGCCATATGATACTTTCAAAGAAGGACCAGTATGTAGGCATATTAGTATGAAAAGAATCCTTGAGTTCCTTTAAACATGATTACAGCTGCTGTTAAAGGATCCTTGGTAACCCAGGGGCCACCAACAATCAAAACCATAACCAGTAGTGGCTGTTGTATTAAGCATTAGCTTATTGAGAGGTAAATGTACTTATTTATGCCCATGAGTGCCTGCATGTTCAAGTACTGATGTCATCAACGATAAGGTTTTTTTTGGACGTGATTTTTAATTGATCTAGACAAGCGCAGTGAACTACAATAACATTTTGAGTGTTCAATTTGTAATGAAAAATCCGCTATCTCTTTGAGGCTTCTCCCCCATGGAAGAGATCTTCAAATAATATTTTCCTAGGTATCCAGTGGCCCATCACTGGAATGGTCCAACCCAGAGATGTTGCTGAAATCCCCTCTCTCAGAAAGGAGGGGGGCTGTAGAGAAATCTGAGGGAACTGAAACTTGGACATGCCTCTGTCATTCTATGAGTAACATATTTTGTTCTTTTTGCAGTGAAAAAAGGCTGCAAAATCTAATTTGTGAAGTTGTATACTGCAATAACTTAAATGTCATAAGGGGTCATATATAATAAAATTTAAATAGCAATTCTAGCATCTTAATTTCTCACTGGATTATGTGAATGCATCAAGAACTTTTTTAATTTACTATCATAAAAACTAATCTAAGGAGCTGTTAGTAGACAAGAAAAGACACTGATGTTTAAATAGATCATCTAATGAATTGTGAGCTGTAATATTAAACAAAATTTCTTTTCATAGAGATTTATCACATCACTATGGAATGCCTTATATACATTGGAAGCTCTAGCCTGTAAATGTGAAATATTTAAGTTAACCATCTAGAGATGACTGAAGAGACTGATCTATATTTTGTAACTTTTTAACATCATGAATTTGATGAATCTTCTTAGACAATGACACAATGTGTTTCTGCACACTGGCTCGCACCTCATCAATGCTGAGGTTGGTCTCAGGCTCAGGTTTGACCAGGGCACTACTCCCTTCTAGAGTTGCATTCATCTTCTTGAAGCTGTGAACCAAATGAGAGTGTATACAAGCTCCCGCTCTCATCAAATAATCTTGGCATGTGCAAATGTAACGGTGGACACAGCACTGACACACTGGACACTTCAGCTGACACTCACACGTGGTTAGACCAGAATCCAGAACTGAAATGGCGTTAGTTTCAGCTGATGATCGAAAATACCATTCATCATCTGTAGGAGACAGATAGAAATCTAAGCCGGGAGAGGGTTGGTTGTGTTTCATGGTGATATTCTTCACTAAGTTTTGACTTCTTACAGCACTTGGCAGAATGTGGATTTTGATTTCTAAAAACGTATTAAGTTGCAGCAGTCTGTGAAACAAAATGTCAACTCTTAAATCGGACCTCATAAAAAATCCTAAAGCATTCAAAGTCTGAGTAAAAGGTTCAAGAAATGGAACAAATTTTGACGCTGGAATATGCCGATAGCAGCAGCCCCAAAATTCATCTTTACATGACTCAAAATATGTAGCCTTGAAATAATCCAAAAACTCTGGGTGGGGCTTGAGTACTGCAAAAAGACTATTTGTGTAGCTCTTGAATGCATCAACATCGGTAATGAGGGACATAACAGATAAATAATTGAATATTTTATTCTCCAAGTTAGTGTCATCAATAAGATTTCTAAGTCGACTTTTCAATGCATTCTGAACTTCCCAAGTGCAAAACATTTTTTTCAAAGGTTTAGGAAAATTATGTAACCAAAGATTATACAGCTTCCCGCTTATGTCTCCAATAAAAATTTCAGTTTGAATGGGACCCACAGCTGATCTTAACATTTTAAAAAATTTACTTAAAACGTTAGTATCATCCTTGTTGCTGACCAGCCATGCTACAGGCAACTCATCAGTACCCTCAACAAATACTAAAACTGTCATGATGTAAAGACCCCCAGCAGTCGGTTTCTTGGGGAGGTCGACACACAGACATTTTTTACCATAGTCCTGCATCATCTGCTTCTGGAATTTAGTCTGGATCCCCAGGAAGAAATCATCCTTTGAAAAACATTCCATTTCTTTTCCTTTACTTTTAAAAAACATGATAGGATTGTCCCCAAGAGTTTTAGAGAAATCATAACAATATGACTTGATACTCAGTTCAGGCTCTTTGTCCCTTTCTATGGCATCATTGAAAGTTAAATCAGAGTACTGTGATCTTATACTATTAGCAAGGGATTCTTTGTTACCCAGATTTTTACCATATTCCTTGAAAACTTCTGACACTAACTCTGCAGGAGGAACTTTGGCAGCAACAGATTCTAAAATGAATTCATTTATATTTGACTTTCTTTGGGGTAGATATTTGTTTTTAGCAAGTCTCTTAGGAGTTGCATCACCACCTCCATTAGTTACTATGTCTAGCTTTCTCTTCATGGCTGGTTTTTGATGACTGCTGATAACATGCGGATCAAAGTCTGCTCTGAGTTTAATTTTGCTCATATCTATGTGGTTAGTTGACAGCCAATATATGAGAACATGGCGGAGATAAAAGGAATACTCTGTTGGGTCTGTGAGGTAGAGGTTCAAATCCTTATCGATTGGCTTCATCAAAAGCTCAAAGAGATCTTGATCAAGGGCAGCTATAGCAATGCAAATCATAGCAATGACTCCACAAACATCTGAACAAGTTTGAAGTGGGTAATTTGTGCACTCCGCTGTGCACTCATGCTGCTCACTGTTGGGCTTATGTGCCATTCTCAATTTTAACTGGCTGCTCTGAGAAAGGCCTAAAAAATTGGTATACTTAACAATGCAGGTACAGAGTTTATCAGGTATAGGCCAACCTAGAGTGTCACAATAGGAAAGGGTGCTTGTAGAAATGTTAACTACGGCAATCGACCAATGATCACCAGGAGTTTTGTCTGTGCCTAAATAAACATCTCCGTCATCTTGTCTTCCAACACTCATAACAAAAACAAGTTGCTTTATATCCTGAGCAGATTTGCTGCTGAGCAGTTTTTGTAAGGAGGCCTTCCTAATGGCTGGATCCAAGACAAAGAAACATGTATGATCTTGTTGTTGGTTGATGCACCGAGACAACCAATAGAAGTGTGATGTCACAAGCCAACCCTTTCTACCTTCGGAAGACACACTAGCCAGTTCTTTGGGAGTCATACCTTAACAACAAAAATAACAGAATCATTAGCTGATAGAAACTCAGAGCACCAAAAACAAAAATATTAAATAAAGGAAGATACTGAGTATCATAAACTATGCTTTCTATTTCGAAAGAAAGAAAAATATTTTTTTATAGATTTACAAATCATATTGGCAATTTTTTAAAAATAAATTTTAAACAAACATTCCCAACTGGAAAATGTTAATTACATATTCCAAATGCTGAATTAATCAATCAGACTTTCAACAAATTACTAAACTCATATTAAAATCACTTTTTCTATATAAAAAATATTATATAGAAAAAAAATATAACAGAAAAAAAATGTCCAACCCATTTAACTTGATTTTAAAAAATATTCATTCATGTAGTACATCACTGTCACATTATAAAATATTGCCTACTTGCTTCATATTTATTTTTTGTCAAAATTATAAAGTGAGAAAGTTGTACTACACAGAGAAACTCACCATAGCCTGGGACCATTCTATCATGTGGCTTGTTCCAAATAAGATCTTTAAAAGTATTGATACATTTCTCTGGAATGTCACTGCTGATAACTTGTTCTGTGGGTCGATGGAATGGTCTCTCAAACCATTTTGCCTCATATTCACATGCTGATGGCCGGTAAATCAAACGAACAGGACCAGGCTGGTCGTCATTTAAATCTTGAATAATAAAGCAGAAACTAGTATCAAATTATAGTGCTGGAGGACAGGTAAAATATAAGACAACAAAATCTACAAGATTTGGGAAAGAAACCTTTTCATCAAACAACAGTAAAAAGAAAATTCTTTGTCTGTGTAATATATAATTATAATAGGACAGTATGGCGAAAGAAGATTTGTAAAGGAAGTAAAAAGTGTTAGTGGCAGCATAAAGGAGCAGAGATAAAATTAAACAAGTGAATGAAAATATTCTCACATAACAGCACAGCTAATTGAAAAAAATGTTCAAAAAATTGTTTTTAAATTATCAAAGTATGTGGCATTATAAAATTATATGGAAAAAAAACCCACAAAAAAAACATTCTCTTTGCAATCAATTCACATTATACACATGTTAAGTGTAAATGGTACTGACCTTACACTCTAGTTCTATCAAATAATATGCCAATTCAAGTTTGAAAAGAAAATGGCAGGCAAAAATAAATTTTTAAATACCAAATTTAGACATGCACTAGCGATGGTAATACAATTTTGAAGATGCAGCAACCTTTCATTATTTTTTAAAATGTGACACATTCTATAGAACAGGAGTCTCAAACACGCGGCCCGTGGGAGACTGAACAGCTGTTCTTTGATGCGGCCCAGCATTACCCTGACTCTGACTCATGTGGCCCTCAGGCAAATTGAGTTTGAAACCCCTGCTATAGAAAATCATTTTATTCTTGTCTATTCTGTTCACAATGCATTTAAATCTTTAGAGCAATTTAGAAATACTATTTAAAGTTTTGAAACTTTCATTTAACAAAGTCACATACCATTGTCCTCGATAATGACGCAATTTGCACCAGCATTTTGTTCAGTCATTGCAAATTTTCTGTAAGTAAAAATATCAGCACTATATTATAGCCTTGGTAATTGAAATAAATAAAGAAATTTACATTAAACATTATCCATGTGTTAATAGTTAAACTAAACAATTACAATTATGGTTATGCTTTATAAGTTAATGAAACAGTTTACCGAATTATAATAAATTAAGTACATATGAAATATGAGTGCTGCGATTAATGTTTTTCACAACTTGATTGTCAAGCCACTATAGAAATCATAGAGCAGATTTTTAGGTGATATCAATGATGAAGTTTGTTTTAAAGAGTACATATAAATTTGAAGTAAAAAATGTTCAATTTGAAGGCAGTGTTTCTGCTAGTTCATTCTTTTTTAATTTATTCATAATAGATGACATTTTGCCACACACAAAAATTAAGAAAAAATATATATTAATTAATAAACAAATCAATATATCGATCCCAATATTGAAAGAACCAAAAGAGCCCTAGTGATAATATGTACGCCATGATACAGCATGCCATGTGCTATGATATTGTTTAGGTATTGGCTGACTTTCGTATACTCAGAAATACTGTGTAAATGATGCAGATGTCGACTATGCCGTAATTGCTCTAATAGCAAAGATGCACGCAGAAAAACAGATGTCTAAAACATCTCGTTTCATATGGAATAACAAAATGTACCACGAGCAGACTTGCCATTGGCAACCATTCATCCCTCAACCTCATTTTGACTCTATTATTATTGTTTTGTTCTCATTTTTTCAATCATTTAGGGTGGCCCTGTGCAAAAGCAATTTAACAATTGGTTAGAATTAATTAGGAGTCAAAGTTAAAGGTTCAAAAGGAATTCCTAATTTTATTTGTACAATTTTATATAGGATAGTTCGTTTTGTCATGATCTGGAACTTATAAACACATCAGAAACTTTGTTTAAAAATAAATATCCCTTAAAGACCATGAAGGTCCATGGGAGCAAGTGAAGTAGCGTTCACAAGTTTCATTGACCACTAACGAGCATGGGATTGTGTGGTTAGCACAATGCCCCGAGGGCCTTGCCAGATCCGCGGTTTCGAACCCGCGACACGGGTTCTTGCTGCGGTTCGGTAGTCCAGCTCGCTACAACGTAGACCACCACGCCCCTCAGAAACTTTGTTTAGAGATAAATTTTACTGTTTATACAAAGTTAAATGAGTTATTAATAAAGAAATCACTAATTCTATATTAAGATTGTTTTCTTATTATTATTGATAAAAAAATGTTTTGATGTGTTATTTTATCTCGATTATTATGGTATTAACTTTTTTTTTATCTTTTAAAAAAAGTCTGATCCATATTCCTGCATTGTTTACAAGGAAAAGAAAGAAACAAAAAGTAAAGTGACATAGAAGAATGAATACAAAATACAGATGACCATATTCGACACAGTTAATTCAAATGAAGTTGTACGATTTTTTTCTTAATTTACATTTGTCCTATCTTAATTAAACCAGCAACCTAACATAAAATATAAATAATTATGAGTGATAAGTATAAAGTTTAATTTGACAAAGCATGGAAATACACGCCTAGCCTCTATTACCAAAGCGTTGTAAAGTGCCCCACGATAAAACTCTCTTTAAAAATGAAATGACAGAAAGAAAAAAACTTTTTAGTGGATGAAAGAAAGATGTATTCAAATTCCGACAATGGCGGCTGTAGTCCTCGTTAGTATTATCGCTCGATTAGCGAAGTTTTAACTGCAATTAACGGGGGTTGTTTTTTTTTGATGATGTGATTTGCTATACTTTATTTTAAAAATAATAGTACTAAACTACAGGTAAAAATAGTATTCAACTCAAGTAGGTCATTTGGATACGTAAAATAACCATTCTTATCCTAAAAGATGAAGTCAGTATAACAATAATAATATTTAAAAAATTTCAGAAATTCTTTTAATTTCATAGCCAGTTGAACGCTGTACGGGAAATCCTTACTGGACTGAGGCGGAAGTTTAACAAAAACCATAAGGTGCTTTGAATGTTAAAAATGACATCATCAAATATGACCTCGGTTTCTTTGTCCTGACAAATACTCATATCGGCACTCACGTCAGAACAGAAAAAACAATATCTGAAATAACATAAAAAATACATACCCATAGACACCTAATATAAAATCTAAATAATTACGTTTGATAAATTTAAGAATAAAAATAATATCAAATATGACCGCTGGTTTTTTCCCTAACTAATACTCATGTTTTTTCTTAACAAATACTCATATTGGAAAAAAATATATTGATATCGGCAAATAAACATACTGGTAGATAGGCCTGTCAATGGATACCCGGGTACACGTTGCCATCAGATTACCCGGGTAGTAAAATTCCGCCCGGGTACCCGTGAAAATGTAACTTCAGTGTCTATATTAACGGAGGCCAACTTCGGCTCTCATTTGGCTTTTTGTTTTTTCGAAATAATTTTTCAAATAAAAATGTTTGTTTGAAATAAATGCAGTAAATTACATTTAAGTAGAAATAGCTGTCAACGAAAAATGTATTTTGATACATCTTTTTCTCTCGTGAAACAGAAATCGCAAACACAAAAAGGTTTTGGCGCTTTAAAAGAATCATATAGATAAGGAAAATTAAAGTCCTCTGCCAAAAATAACAATGTTAGAGATAAAAGCGGCTGTTTGTTTTAAAAAAATCCCTTCTGTGACAGTAACTTCGCTTTGAAATACGCTGATTGATACTAGCTAATGTTGTTTATCTACCCCCCACTCTCCTCCCTTCATTCATATAACCCACACCCCTTGCACTCACTTGTGCTTCTTGTGTGAATTAACATGTGTTGACCTAGAAAAACTGATGTACAAGGTTGTCGATATTTAAAGTTAATAAATTAATCAGTTACTAACAATTTCAAATGGGTAAGTCGTCGACCGTGGGGCGGGACTGCATAGAGATGAATGAGGCAGTGTTTGGTATTGTTAATAAAAACATCCCTGCTTTAACATTAAAGTTACTTTGAAATACGCCGACATTGGATTTCCGATTGTAGACGTTGTTTATCTCCCCCCTCTCCTCCCCCCATTCGATTGTGTTTTGTGAGTTCGTTCCCACGAGTGCCTCATTTTTTTTAAAAAAAATACACCAAAATTTGTATTTTTTTTAAAGTCAATAAATTAGTTACTAACAGTCTAATAAAATAAAATGATAAAATGACGTTTAGCACCTACGGAGGAGGCGATCATAAATTTGTGACGAAGGGGGTGTGTGTTTTAGAAATGTGACATCACATCAAAACGTGCAACTTAAAATGAAAGTTCCACTTAAAAACTTAAATGTGTACAATTTATTTATTGACGATTTACATGATTTACACGTGTATCGATTTAATAGAGTTCAACTTCACATTAAATAATACAAACTTAAGTGACAATAAAGTTATTTCACAAATGCTCATATTCAAAAAGGAGGTACAGCTTTTATGGGGGAGGGGGGCGGCGGCTGCAAATCTTTATTCTAAGGGGGTTCTAAGTTTTTGTGACAATGGCGGGGNTTTTGTGGGGGGGGTGTTGTTTTTTTGTGAAAGGGGGGGGGGGGGGGGGGGGGGGGGGGTATAAATCAGCCAAAATCATGTGACGTCACTTTTAGACGTTGACTGTGTGGTTACTGAGAAATAAGGGGCATGGAAGGTGGCTAGGTTGCATAGTATAGCTGTATGACTGTGAAAATTATGCGATGTTTTGAACGGGTAACCCGGGTACCCGTTCGAAATTTGGACGGGTAACCGGGCAGCATTTAAAAAAAAATTGACTTTTGAAATTACTTTATTGTCACTTAAGTTTGTATTTAATGTAAAGTTTAACTCTATTACATCGATTCACGTGTAAATCTATGTAAATCGTCAATAAATAATTTGTAAGCATTCAAGTTTTTAAGTGTAACTTTCATTTTAAGTTGCAAGTTTTGATGTGACGTCACATTTTTAAAACACACACCCCCTTCGTCACAAATGTATGATCGCCTCCTCCGTAGGTGCTAAACGTCATTTCATTTTATTAGACTGTTAGTAACAAATTTATTGACTTTAAAAAATTACAAATTTTTGTGTATTATTTTTTTTTAAATGAGGCACTCGTGGTAATGAACACGCAAAACACAATCGAATGGGGGGGAGGAGAAGGGGGAGATAAACAACGTCTACAATCGGAAATCCTATGTCGGCGTATTTAAAAGTAACTTTAATGTTAAAGCAGGGATGTTTTTATTAATTTTACCAAACACGGCCTAATTCATCTCTATGCAGTCCCACCACAAGGCTGACGACTTACCCATTTGAAATTGTTAGTAACCGATTAATTTATTATTAACTTTAAATACTTACAACCTTGTACATCAGTTTTTCTAGTGTTAATTCACACAAGAAGCACAAGCGAATGCAAGGGTGTGGGTTATATGAATGAAGGGAGGAGAGGGGGTAGATAAACAACATTAGCTAGTATCAATCGGCGTATTTCAAAGCGAAGTTACTGTCACAGAAGGGATTTTTTTTTTAATAACAAATGCCGCTTTTATCTCTAACATTATAATTTTTGGCAGATGACTTTTATTTTCCTTATCTATATGATTCTTTTAAAGCGCGAAAACCTTTTTGTGTTTCACTTTGAGAGAAAAAGATGTATCAAAATACATTTCCCTTGGACAGATATTTCTCCTTAGATGAAATTTACTGCATTTATTTCAAACAAACATTTTCATTTGAAAAATTATTTCGAAAAAAAAAAAAAAACGAATGGGAATTGAAGTTTGGCCTCCGTTAATATAGACATTGAAGTTAAATTTTCAGTTTTCATGGGTACCCGGGCGGAATTTTACTACCCGGGTAATCTGATGGTAACGGGTACCCGGGTCCCCGTTGACAGGCCTACCCGCGTATTATTTTTAGCAACATTAAATATAAGAAAAGTCGACACAATTACCGTTTTGATAACGTCAAAGGATGGCAAAAGTCGATAACATTGTATTGTTTACCAATTACTAGACTTCAGTCTTAAAGACTGACAAGGGGAACAAATGTATTTGGTTCTGTTTGTTCTGCTGTCTGTGACGTTAAATAACCAAGTAAACGATATATTTATTTATTGCTGATGGCTATCGCCATGACTCGTGAGCACAGTTGACTAGCAAAACTTGTCTGTAACAAAGTCAGCTTAGTCAGGCTGGCAAAGTTTTTAAACTTCACTGTATCATTCATAAAGAAGTTCTTTGTGCTAAACACCTTTCATGTGATCGTGTCATTAAGCAAGCGATAAAGGATATGATCTCTATTTGCTCTAAAACCCTATTTAACAGCCAGTTTTAGCAGTGTCTTCTTGACATTCAGATAGAATACAAAGATGTTATGTTTGACAATGATATAAGATGGTTTAGTCGGGGGACAGCACTTCAGCGCGTCTACACATTAAAAAAGAAATTGAGCAGTACATGGAAGATAAGGAAAAACCATTTCCAGAACTATCTGATGCTTGTCTTGCATAGTTTCCATTATCGGTTGATGTGAAAAGACATATAAACCTTCTTAACACAATTCTCCAAGGGCACAATGGAGTGGTAAACCAATTATATTCACATATCAAGGACTTTGGGAACAAGCTGCTTTTTTTTCAAAGGGAACTTTTTCAAATGCAGTCTAATACCACACATTTCCCCTCACTGCAGGAAATCATGACAAGTTTACCAGAAAGAAGCTTCAATTGGCAAATGCATAGGTATGATGCAGATATCACATCCTTGGCTGATGAATTTCAAAGACGCTTTCATGACTTAATAACTATTGAAAAGATAAACATGGTTGTTTTTGTTGAATCTTCATATTTCTTTTTAGATTTTTGATAATACTGCGGCAATCTGCAACGGGAATTCATTTGAGATGCAAACTGATGCTGCATGAATGCCGCAGCAGACAATTTCTTGTCTTTGACTTTTAGAGTGAGCTTCATGGTTAAAGAGATATTAAGAAGGAATTCGAACATTTGTTTAAAAAAATGCTTAGCTTGTTTGGCTCGACATACTTGTGTAAGCAGACATTTTCAGTTATGAATTTTAACAAGATCTGTCTGAGGACGAGAATAAGTGACTCTCAACTACGTGATATCATACTCATACGTATCAAAACCATGGCATTGAGCCTGACCTCACCACTTACTTCATTCAAGATCTCAGTTTCACCATTCACATTAAAATTTTACAATAAAAACTCATCATATCTTATATGTTACAGACGCTCCTTCTGTACAGAAGATTATTGTGTCCTATGTATTTCTATGGTTTGTGTTTAGTCCTGTATTCTTACTAGAGTTTTAAAAGATGATAAAGTGGTGGCTTTCCTGGTTTCTTCAGGCAACCCATTCCACGCCCGAATACTGGACGGAAAGAAAGAAAACTTGTATGTGTTTGTTCTTGCATATGGAATAAGAAAGGTGTTTTTAACTTTATGTCTATTTGAGGGTTGTATTAGGTTATCTTTGTGTTGCATTTCTAAATTAGAATTAATTGCCTTACTATGTCATTTTTATATTATTATTTTAACCCGGTCCGCGAATATCTTTGCATAAAGGAATATGGCCCGCCATGCAAAAAGTTTGGGCATCCCTGGTCTAAGATCTAGACAAATGATTAATATTTAAGGCTTAAGGCACTTGGGTGAATATTTGAATTTTTTTTTTTTTAATATAAAAATGTCATAGATGTGTAGAGCACAGTAAATGATTAACAAAAATATAAAGATCAGTGTTCTAGCTTAAGTGGTTCAAAATTTATGATTTTTTTGTAAGACCTCACAATCAATTTTTTTAACATGGAGTTTTCTTCCACATTGTGTGCCCCTTTTTAAATTAAAATTATGATTATAATAGCTTCATTTTGTTAATCAGTGTTGTGTTACTATAAAATAAATTATTAAACATACAGGTAAGTAAAAGTTAATAATAGGATTGTTTTTTTTATTAATATTAGTTACATCTGGTGTATCTATGCAATAAAGTTAATGAGCCAGAAAATGTGTTATTTTCTTTCTCAATTCTAAGTATTGTGCAATATTGTGATATGTGTGTAATTACTAATTACTGGATATTACATTATTAAAGGTAAGTGCCTTTTTCATTTAAAAAATAATAGTCTATTGGAAAAATTATCAACATCTTATAAACAATTACAACAAATAATAGAAAGCCAAATAATCTTTAAAACTAAAAATGCATAATCAGAAAATAGTTTTGTCAAATTTAATAATCACTTTAGACTCCATGATATAGACAAATATTTCTAACTAAATCAGTATATTAATTTTAATATTAATACATGTATATACTTATAAGGCCTAAAGCCTAAAGCTACAAAACTGATTAGTGAATAAGGCCC
Source organism: Radix auricularia (assembly GCA_002072015.1). Lineage (NCBI taxonomy): Eukaryota > Metazoa > Mollusca > Gastropoda > Lymnaeidae > Radix > Radix auricularia. The sequence continues at coordinate 198,565 of MUZC01002595.1, forward strand.
AATAAGTTAATATATTAATTTATAAGTATATTAAGTCTAAAAAATCTTAATAAATAATAGCCTATTTGATTAAAAAAATGGGCTGAAGTGAAGAATCTCGACCGTGATGTCACGACGCTACCGGTTGCTGGAAACAGAGTTCTATAAATTCTAAAAGGATATTCACAAATGGAAGGTTTTAGGGTTTGGGTTAGGTATAGCTTTATAATTTTCTGACAATTGAAGTTTTCAGGGTTAGGGTTAGGTATAGCTAAAGAATTTTAATTTTAGCTTTTTAAAGGACACGCCATAACAAAACAGATGGCCGCCGGTAATGACCGTGACATCACGGTCAAGATTCTACATGTTTACCAAAAAATTAATATTAGTTCATAGTGGTATTATAATTGTAGTTCAATTATACTTAAGTAAACATATTAATTAATTGATCATGCTATTAAATTTATAAAGTTTTAAACTAATATAATGAATTCCAATCAATAATCCACTATAATACCCTGAAAATGGCAATATTAATACACTGTATATACACTTAAAATCACTGCAGTTGTTATCGGTAATAGGTATTTTTCCAAAACATGTGTTAAAAAGTTTGTAAACAAAGGCGGTCAATGGGGGTGGCCATTTTCTTTAAGTGCTTCCTCAATAAATATAAGGCCTACACTCTTCAAATTTGGATATGTTTATCATCACAGGATGAATTTATTACCTCGTCATAAGAATTACATGGACCGCATTTTTTTTTAAAAAAAGTTATTAATGGGTAAACATGAGCTACATTAACCTTCAATTTTCAAAATTAAAACCTTGGGGAAAAAATCCGGAAGAAATTTCAATGAAACAAGCAAGATGTCTGCCTTAATGAATGGGCGAATGTTGAATTTATTATACAGAGTGTCTACTGCTACGACAAAGTAACAGCAGACAATCCGCGCGGATGTAGCTGGTGCTACGACATGTCACATGTCGTAACGCCAGCAACATCCGCCCGGGTTGTCTGCCGTTACGACATGTCTTAAACAATTTTCTGTATTTTCAATTATGCTATTACTAATACTTAAATACTAAACTATAATTCTCATAATGAAATATCATGATCACTAGATAAGCTTATTAATGAATTTTAAAGGATTAAAAAAAAATCTAGATTGAGCCATTAAATGAAAAACAGTTATAAATTTAAAAAATTACACTTTCTTGGCAACTTCGCTAGATCAAATGATAGTACCTGTACGACTGCTTCGGAAATGATATTATACTATCGATAGCGGGATCGAATCCCGCTGCCGTCATGTGTTTTTTTTAAAATTTCATTTATTATTATTATTATTATCCGACCGGGTCGTCTGCTGTTACGACAATCTTGTCGTAACGCTAGCAACATCCGACCGGGTCGTCTGATGCTACAACAAAATTGTCGTAGCGCTAGCCACATCCTTTATTATAATTATGGCGCCAATAATCGACTATAACAATTGAAAAATGATACACTCAATAAATTAAAAAGCGGAGGTCGCCATTTTGACAACGAAATTACGATACCAATTTTTCAGGAATTTCATGTCGATACCTAAGTGCCAAGGCCAAGTGCCTACTTAAGGCTTAAGGCCAAGGCCAAGGCTAGTGTGAGAAAATGTGAAATTATAGTAAGTAGACTGGAAAACAAGTTACCTTTCGACTTCGTTTAACTCTGAATTTCTTTTGCCTTTGCTACATACATTCAGTACTAAGTACTACTACTACTTGACTACTACTTAAACTTAATTTAATTAAAAATATAAATAACAATCAATCAAATCACGGCACTTTAAGTCAATTTAAGTAAGCCTCTAACCTCTAATAAGCATATAATATAAGAATAAAAAAATTAGAATATGATATTAATTAATTAAATAATAATGATATAATTGTAATATAATCAAATATATATAAATAATACAAATATATTATTATTATATCTAATATATTATATATGAATGAATTGAGATTAGAAGTAGAAGGAAAATCTGAGACTAAGACTAAGAACTACTAAGACTAAGACTAAGACAAGACTAAGAGTAAGAGTGTCTAAGACTTAGACTTAGACTACTAAGACTAAGAGTCTAAGAGTTAGTAGAGTAGCAAGTCAAGTATGTTCCTTTTTTCTTTTCAACTATAAGCGTGTACCTTCGTATTGGTGACCTAAATCTGCATTCAATCCACAATCAGTTAAATAGCAAGTCCACTTTTAAAAAAAAAAAATTAATAGTATTTAGTCAAACAATGTGTACTTGTGAATCGATGCGGCGCGTTTAGAAAGGCTAATGGGACATAACTCTCATGATTGTGGAAGTAGCTTTACTTTAAATGATACATTAAAAACTATGACCTGGAAAACTTGCATTAACATTGCATCTGAGTCATCCTTTGCGATTCAATATTTTGATTTCATGAATAAAACTGAATAAATTGAAAAATTGTAAATATATATTTTTTTATTAGATCTATACAGTTAAAGACACATGTCTATATTTCTTCTTCGTTCTCAAATCTATTGATAGAGGATTTAGACAGCAAGTCCTATATTTGTGATGAACTGCGCTGTGGGTGTCAGTTGGTCCAGTCCACTGTCCACCATAGAGTTTGTTATCCCGGGTAGCTTGCTGGGGCCATATGAATATGTTTGCCCGGCTATAGTGGTCCAGGGGGCAGTTTTAGAGAACATGCTCCACATTTTCTGCATCTGACCCGCAAGGGTACATTTCGCTTTCTCCAATTCGAAGTATGTGGAACATGTGCTGCCTAAGTTTGTTGTGACACGTCCTTAGGGGCCGTCCATAAATGACGTCACGCGATTTTGGCCGATTTTTTACCCCCTCCCCCCCTACGTCACGCGTCGTCACAAAATCGTAGACCCCCCCCTCCAAAAGTACGTCACAAAACTTTGACCCCCCCC
>MUZC01002595.1:202231-244491 GCA_002072015.1 Radix auricularia
CCCTCCCCCCCCCTAGGTGCGTGACGTCATTTATGGACGGCCCCTTAGACTGAAAATGATGTTTTGCGATTGGATGGGGAGTTTGAAACATGGATCTGATTTTTCGATTTTTCTATGTAAATTAGATCATATGGTTCGAGATTGCAAGATTTCCTAGATTTAATTAAAATGTTTCAGATATGAGTTGTTGAACATGCCAATATTTTGAGTAATTTTCTTTATATAAACTATATATTATTGTCACTTTTTTACCTTGCACCGTTAGAAAACGACCTATGTAAACTACAACTATCTGATTTTTAGATGTTTCTATCGAAATTACATCAGATGGTTTGCTATTGCAAGACGTCATGGATCTAATTAAAACTGTTTGAGTTGTTGAAAATCCCACTAGTTTTCGTAGTTTTCTCTATATAAGCTATATATTATTGTCACTTTTTGACCTTGAACTGTTAGAAAACAATATATGTCAACGAAAATGATTTTTTAATTTTTCTATTGAACTTAGATCAGATCGTTTGCCATTGCAAGATTTCCTGGTTACAATTTTTGTGTGTGGAGATATGGGTTGTTAAATATGCCAATAATTTGCAGTTGTTTTCTTAATATTAAAAGATTTTTTTAAAAATCAGTTAACATGCAACAATAAAACAATTCTAGTAAACAAACAACATTAAAACAAATAAGAAAAAAGATAGGAAACAGTCACAGCAGAGAGACCTTTAAAAATTTTGGACATAATAAAGGAATTTTAGTTTTGACACACTAACAGCATGAAAAAAGCACACCTCACTTTATCCTCCACCTTAGTAAGAGCAGGGCCGGCTTTAGGCATAGGCAAACTAGGCAGCCGCCTAGGGCCTCCGATTAGTGGGGGCCTCGCAAAAAAAAAATTAAAAATTTAAAGAGTGAACTACGACCAAGGTCAAAACAACGAGAACCACCCAATCAGTGCAATACATTTATCCGCTGATTACTTTAAAATAGTGCATGTTTAAAATTTAATTTTTTAAAATGTTAATTCATTTGTCCAGACACATTTTCACACGATTGACAAAGGTGCAACCTAAATTTACGCAAAATATAAAACTGTTGAATATCAAATGTTTTAAGTAGTAAACATTTCTCATTAAATGTTAAATGTTGTTGTAAGTTGCAAAATAATAAAAATAAACAAGACTTCAGGCAAGAATTTGGATGTAGAAAATGTGTGCAAATAAAATTATTTGAGGAAATTAAGTTGAAACTAAACTGATTTCTCAAAAGTAATTCAATTTTTTCGTTTTCAGAGCGTAGCAACGACACAGCTAGACACAAATTGAAAAATAAAATTCAGTAGTCTGACAAGGCTAATGTTTTTGTTTTTATTTTGATATTTTCAGGGTTTTTAAAAATTATCTATTGAATACTGAAAACGTATGAAATAGTCCATGTGTATCGACTTCGACCTTGAGCCAATTGTATTATAGTTCATTTAAGTATGCAATTAATTGATGCTCTTCGTATAGCATTGACAATTACGATTACTATTGTATCGGGAGAAAGAAGTTTTTCCAAGTTGAAATTAATTTTTAAAAATATTTTAAAGACTATTTGAGAACGACTATGACGAAAAAAAGCCTGAACCGTATGGTAGTGATATCTATCGAACAAGATATCGCCTTCTCTGGAGAATATTTACAATTTATTGCATAAGTTGCTGTCATCAACGCACGAAAAGCTGATTTTCGTTGAAGGTCTATGACAGGGCTCGGGAAACTTTTTGTCTGAGAGAGCCCTGGACACTAAACATTTTGAAAAATAATTCTGTGAGAGCCATACATCATGTTTAAAACTAAAAAATTCAAGTAACTGTGTGCATTTTGTATAATTTCAACACTAAAAGTACAATAATTATATCTCTGAATTCTTTTTAATAACATTGTTATGATGTTGCTGTTCATGCTGTTCATTGGTTTTGCTGATGGCTTTTAGTTTGTATGGTTGACACTTGGTGAGGTTAAGCTTCATTCAGGCGTTGAGACTTCCATCCGTTAAACGTGATCGCTAATAGACGGAAAGCTTGTTCTAAATTTTGACAATCAGCTGTTCTGTGTATTGAAGTGTGTGTTTTTTTCTTTTCTGCCCACTTGTGTATGCTCGCTAGCTATGCTCGCTATCGTGACTTGAACTTATTCACCAACATGTCTGAGGCCTTCAGGTCAGCAGCTTGGAGCTCAAAATCTCTGTCGAAAACACCAGGGATGCGACAAAGGTCGGTGCTGTCCACTGTAAATCTTGTGGGTGGGTGATGAACTTGAAAAGACGAGTGAGTTTGAGAAATTCTCCAAACCTCGCTTTAAATGACTGCAGGAGATTAAACGATAAGCCTATTAGCTGCTGAATATTTAGAAGCAGGGTCACTTGATGTGCATGTTTCTTTGAACTCTCCCAGTTTTTCAAAGTATAGTAAACGATCTGTTTCAATGTCACTAAAGAAGAGTTCTAGCTTGTTTTCAAATGCAAGCACTGCTTGTTGCAGGGAGAAGATTGTATTTCCAGCGCCTTATATTTTCACATTTAGGTAATTTAGATTTGTAAAAATATGTAAAAAAATATGTATATCTGGCTCATTGGCCATAGTTTCCCGACCCCTGGTTTATGACATCTATACGAATATGTTAGTATAGATTTCAGTTATTTGTTGATTTAGATACGGGTACTTTTAAATAAGTTGTGTAATTTTATTTTTCCGTTTTTATTTTTCTATTACATTTAGGGCCACCATATTCACTTCGCCTAGGGCCTCCGATTCCCTAAAGCCGGCCCTGGTAAGAGGTACAATTTTTCTAAAAAATAAAACAAATCACAAGATTTTTTTTCTTTTTGAAGAAAATTTTGAATTCAATGTGTTTGAGTCAATATTTTTTATATTTATTAAAGACGTGCACGCATAGATATGTATGTTTGTATAAAGGTAGTCCTCCGGATACGGCGGTCCCATCCCGACTTACGCTGTTTCATGGTTACACACGAGCCCACATAAAGATTAATTTTTTTAAATATTTTTTTTTCAACGTTTGTTTTTCATGGGGTAAAGAATTGTTTTCTTAATTTGAAATAAAAAAAGTTACAAAGATACTTATTATTATTATTATTATTATTATTATTATTATTATTATTATTATTATTATTATTATTATTATTATTATTATTATTGTTATTGTTGTTTGAAGTCATTATCTATACTAATAAAAGGGAAAGCCCTGCCTGACTGACTGACTCACTCACTCACTCATTCATCACTAATTCTCCAACTTCCCGTATAGGAAAAAGCATGAAACTTTGGGAAGGATTTGGTTACCCTCTCACTACGAAAATTGGCGAAAAAGAATTTTAAAAATCTCGCTCATGTGGGGCCAGGGGCCCAAAACATTTTTTCCTAATTTGGGCTCTATAAAAATTGAAAATCAACAATTTTCCTATTTCCCGTGTAGGTAAATGCATGAAACTTTGGAAATTTGTTAAGTACATGCTCCCAATTATAATTGAAAAAAAAGAGTTAAATTTCTCACTCATGGGGGCCGGGGCCCCAAAAACGTTTTTTTCCTTAAAACATATGAGCTATATTAAAATTGAAAATCACTAATTCTCCTATTTCCCGTAAAGGTAGAAGCATGAAACTTTGGACATTTTTTGAGTACACGCTATCAACAAAATTTGGGAAAAGGAATGATTAAATTCCCCCTCATGGGGGACCGGGGGCCCAAATATAGTTGAGAGATAAATGCGAAGTACGGTGTTACATTTGTAAATATCTGAAATTTAGCTCATTAAAAAGAAGCAACATTTTTAGCTCTGTGCACTTGTTTTGGGTTTCACATTCTGCTACTTCCTTTTCCTTACCCTAAGCCTTGGGCTGGAAATAACTTTTTTAAGAGTTCTGAAAATTGAAATAATTCTGAAGGTAAGCAATCTTCGAAATCACTTTAAAATTCTTCGTTAATTTGGCTGCTGCCCATTGTCACATGAGAGGTGATTGGTTGAAAGAGATCACGTGATGAGAGAGATGTCCCAGAAGGCTTAGAGTGTGTGAGGCACTTAAAATGTTCTTGATTTGTGTCAATGATGTGTATTAATCTGCAAATAGCGTACAAACGTTCAGTTGCTGAATTTAAAGTTATTTATGTTAACAAAGGACTTCAATATTTTATTGTGTCCTGGCGTTTGCATTAATTAACGCCTACAAGAAAGAAAGTGACCAAAACCCAAAGACGTTACACCAGGGGCGGATTAAGACTGCACGGGGCCCCGGGCTGCAATCAAACGGGGGCCATATCCAGCCAGCATTCTTAAAATAAAATTATTGTTAACAGCTAATATAAGACTGTAACTAAATTTTAATAATGAAAAAAAAAAGGAACACGAAGAAATAACTGTTTGATGTGTTCGCGGTAGTTATAATTGAGTGTGAAAAGAATAAATAATTTTGCCCTTGCTGGGAATGGAACCCGATACCGGTAGCATCACAAACATGTACTATGTCCACTCGGCCAGCGGAACTTCTCGAAAATGGGAAATTTTAAAAATATAAACTATATTTTATATCATGCGAAGTGAATCAATTAAAGTTTTTCGATTATTAGGTACTATCAATACTATCATGTCTGAACGCGATAAGTTGTATAGATAGTATTTATTCATTTATTATATTTTCAAGGGTTCGTGCAAACTTTTGTACACTTTTATTATAAAATATAAAAAGTTTGGGGGCCCCTAAACCGTGGGGGGCCCGTGGCTTTAGCCCGTTCAGCCCCCCCCCCTTAATCCGCCATAGCGTTACACCCATCCAATGGCGTCATTGCTGAGCTCAGTTAGGTTCGTAAGAAATCCAAATTTCTCATGGATGTCTTCATATGCGCCTAAACGATGTTAAAGGGCTCAAGAAAGTTTGTCAATGATTACCAGAAATACGATTTGGGTGATGTCCCTTCATCAAATTGACCTTTTCTCGTTTTGATAGTATGGAAGATTGGTTATTCTCTTTTTTTTAATGAACTTGTCTTTTCTTTTTTTCTTTATAAAAATCAAATTAAGTCTGCAGTATTTTAACAAACTCAATGAGAGGCTCCAAATGCATGGCTGAATTCAAAGATGATCTTGGTTCTTGAAAAGGCATTTTCAGGTATTCATAAAAACATTTGCCCATCTTAATTATAGACTATATTACCATTTAAATCATTGGGGCCACTGGCTTTAATCTTATAGTGTTTCAATGTTTAATTAATGGTGTTTTTCTTGTCAGTTTTGAATAATATCCAGTAGTTTTTTGAATTTGTTCCAGCTCTAGTTTATCAATGTTTCCTATGGTGGATGGGTCCCTTCTTATATTAGATATACAGACACTCCTTCTATGCAGAAGATAATTGCGTCCACAGACCATGAGAGATGATCTGTTGGCAAGTGATGCAGCGATCACAGGCCACGGCTATAGGGGTTCCACGCATTGCCCCAGCCGCCTAACTATTGTCTAGTTAGGTACCCATTCAGAGCTGGGTGACTCGGGGATCGTGTGGATTTGAACTCGTGACCATCGGTACGACAGTCGAGCGCGCTACCACTCGACCACCACATCCCATACAATTTTATTACAGATCTCAACAAATTGAGGTAGCATTTATGAATTGTTACAATAGTAAAAGCCAAACTTTTTGTTTCATTTTTTACTATTAAATTACTGCATTGACATGGGGATTCCATGATAGTTTTCATTGATTATTACGTGTATATATATAAGTATGGGGGCGCGGTGGTCTACGTTGTAGCGAGCTGGACTACCGAACCGCAGCAAGAACCCGTGTCGCGGGTTCGAAACCGCGGATCTGGCAAGGCCCCCGGGGCATTGTGCTAACCACACAATCCCATGCTCGTGGTCAATGAAACTTGTGAACGCTACTTCACTTGCTCCCATGGACCTTCATGGTCTGTAAGGGATATTCCATGGACCTTCATGGTCTGTAAGGGATATTAAAAAAAAAAAAAGTATATTTAGTTTTGCTTAACCGTTTTCATGCGGTACCTCTTTAATTCTTGTTTAATTTCAAGGCAATATCCCGCTGTTTCTTGTAATGAAAGTCATAATAAACAACATTCGTGAATAGACCTTTACATTTACATTATTATTTACATTCAAATCATTTAGAGGGAGAAATTTTGATAACCTGTCGTGTAGACTAGTATGGTGCGGTGTTCTGCTCCCCCATATTTCTGACAAGTAAACAGTGAAATCAGTCGACTTGTTGGAACAATAAATTTTAATGATCAAATGAAGTAGATTCTAATTCGCGTTCAGTCCGCCTCTCAACAGATCCAAACGTCAGATGACATAACCGAGACATTGTATTTACTTGTGGCCATCATTTCAATCAACCTCCCCGATATCGCTTCATAGTTTCTTGTGTGCACCACCCCGCCACGATTGTTTTGACAACCTGGTAGTAGACGGAAATTTCTGGAAGCTTTCTCCACAGATGAACGTCTTGGTACTATGTACCATAACGAGGCTTGTTCATTTTCACTTTGTGAGGTAAGCTTCCATCACCATAACTCGTATTTCTGCAGGGTACTAATAACTTCAAATGTTGTCAACATAATTTGTCGGCCAGACGTCATATCTTAATGTCAAGTTGGATCACTAGGCCCAATCTTGTTAACGTAAAATTTGGGAATTCTGCTGATGGGCCAAGACAAAGCACATTCTCTGGGTTCGAATACTGTATTTGTTGGCGCATTCAAAGAACTCGGTTTGATGAGTCCAAGGAACTTAACTACATGAAATGTCCAATGGCTGGCCGCAGAGTAATTTAAAAGAATTTTAAATTTTCGGTAAAATTTAAATTGCGTATTCTTAGCGTTGATTTTTTTTTTTCTGAATGTTTTAAACATTTGATGATGGTGGTTTCTTGTACAGCGCTTGTCCATATTATTCAAGGATGCTCACAGTTTGCTGATTCTCAAAACTCTACAAAACTTTTTAAAATACACAAAGTTCCTTAGTACTCGTAAGTCCTTACATCCTCTTAAGTAATTTAGCAGTCTATGTGTATTCCATAATTTAGCAAGCCGCAGCTTATTTCAAAAGAGCGCATTCCGAGTAACTTCTGTCTGCGTTCATCCGCACTGGCTGGGAACTTTCAGATGGGACTGTGACGAAGAGCCCTGAGATATGTTTTGCAGTCAGCCTTTCAAATAAAGCGACGTTGATCGACGCATAGTCTATTTAATACAGCAGTTTGTCAGCGACACCATTTTGTGGTTTATTTATTCAACCACTGGAGGCCAGGGGAGATAATTTAAGCTGGTCTGGTTTCCTCATCCACAACATTTGGGGGATGGATAGTTTCATTATTCTTTAAAAATTTAATATGCATTGCCCCCAACCCACTTTTAAAAAAAAGATAATTTAACTAATGTCTCCAAGGGAAATTATTCCGATTCCCCCAAATAAATTGTAATTTAATAGAAACGCTACATTATTAGATTACCCCCCTTTGACTATTCATTTGCACAGTTTATTCTTGGCACACTCTGAGCATAGATGTTCTTAGAGATATTGAATAATGTGGAGTTCTTCACATCTTTCCATTATAATGCAGTGAGTTAATAAATGTTTGATGTAAACTCGCCTTAGGAAATAAATATACTTTGCACAGTCTTAGCGTGACGAGAGCCAAGTAGGAAGAACATTATTTATTAGAATAACCAAAAAATGACCTCTCAGTGGTCACAACTGAATATGACGACAAAAAAAAGAACGTTGCTAGAAAGACTTGAATCCAAATTGAGTGTCTCAAGCAAGGGGCGTGACTCTCGGCAGAGTGACGCTCTCTGTGGTTCACGTCTGCATCATGCAAACTGGAATCTTCATCTTTGAAAATAAAAGAATGTCAATTGGACAGTCAGATTAATATATATATATTAACAAGTATTGTAAGAGAGGCCGTCCATAAATGACGTCACGCGAATTTTTGCTACTTTTTTACCAAAAAAACTTATATTCTCCCCCCCCCTCCTCTCATAAAAGCTGTATTTTCTATTTGAAAATGTGTATGTTTCAAATCACTTCCGTTTTTCATTTAAGTATGTACTTCGTTTAAGTCTAATATTTTTTACACGCGTGAAGCCATGTTAAATTGTAAGCAATCACATATTTAAGCGTAACTTTTATTTAAAGTTGCGCGTTTTTTATGTGACGTAACATATCTTAAACCCTCCGCTCACCCATGTCACACAAATGTGACCACCCTCCCCTAGGTGCGTGACCTCATTTATGGACGGTCCAATTATCATCAAAACTCTGTTAACCTCGTTATTACTTCTCTTTAAATGATGGGGTAATTAATGCCCCCTTAATCAAATGTTTAAAACAACCAATAAAATACACCAAAAATTCGCTAGTGAAGAGTATGTTGAGTTTGTTATGACACTGAGACAGTCTGAAAGTTGCCTTTTGCGTATTATTACTATTATACCTCTGCTAGAATCTCTTGGGGTGTGGCTTCCCCTTCTTGTTTTGTCTGTATCTGGCTCCTCCCACCTCGCAGTGTCAGCTGGTGCCCAAAATAGAAGATTCATAAATTATAGTAACAGTGGCAACATCCGATAACAATTTAAACCGTAATCTGTCAGTCAGTCATCAAGATGAAGTGATGTTTTACTGGTGTTTATGACATCAATATGGTTTAGACCAAACGATGTTTTACTGGTGTGTGTGACATGTATGATGGCTCAGACCAAACGATGTTTTACTGGTGTGTGTGACATGTATGATGGCTCAGACCAAATGATGTTTTAGTGGTGTGTGTGACAGGTATGATGGCTCAGACCAAATGATGGTTTAGTGGTGTGTGACATGTATGATGGCTAAGACCAAATGATGTTTTAGTGGTGTGTGTGACATGTATGATGGCTCAGACCAAATGATGTTTTAGTGGTGTGTGTGACATGTATGATAGCTAAGACCAAATTATGTTTTACTGGTGTGTATGACATGTATGATGGCTCAGACCAAATGATGTTTTACTGGTGTGTATGACATATATGATGGCTCAGACCAAATGATGTTTTACTGGTGTGTATGACATGTATGATGGCTAAGACCAAATGATGTTTTACTGGTGTGTATGACATGTATGATGGCTCAGACCAAATGATGTTTTACTGGTGTGTATGACATGTATGATGGCTAAGACCAAATTATGTTTTACTGGTGTGTATGACATGAATGATACCTCAGACCAAATGATGTTTTACTGGTGTGTATGACATGTATGATGGCTAAGACCAAATGATGTTTTACTGGTGTGTATGACATGTATGATGGCTAAGACCCAATGATGTTTTACTGGTGTGTGTGACATGTATGATGGCTAAGACCCAATGATGTTTTACTGGTGTGTATGACATGTATGATGGCTCAGACCAAATGATGTTTTACTGGTGTGTATGACATGTATGATGGCTCAGACCAAATGATGTTTTACTGGTGTGTGTGACATGTATGATGGCTAAGACCCAATGATGTTTTAATGGTGTGTGACATGTATGATGGCTAAGACCCAATGATGTTTTAATGGTGTGTGACATGTATGATGGCTAAGACCCAATGATGTTTTACTGGTGTGTATGATATGTATGATGGCTAAGACCAAATGATGTTTTACTGGTGTGTATGAGATGTATGATGGCTAAGACCCAATGATGTTTTACTGGTGTGTGTGACATGTATGATGGCTAAGACCCAATGATGTTTTAATGGTGTGTGACATGTATGATGGCTAAGACCCCTATGGCGGATAAGGGGGGGGGCTGAACGGGCTAAAGCCACGGGCCCCCGACGGTTTAGGGGCCCCCAAACTTTTTATATTTTATAATAAAAGTGTACAAAAGTTTGCACGAACCCTTGAAAATATAATAAATTAATTAATACTATCTATACAACTTATCGCGTTCAGACATGATAGTATTGATAGTACCTAATAATCGAAAAACTTTAGTTGATTTACTTCGCATGTTATGAAATATAGTTTATATTTTTAAAATTTCCCATTTTCGAGAAGTTCCGCTTGCCGTGTGGGTATAGTACATGCTCGTGGGGCTACCGGTGTCGGGTTCCATTCCCAGCAAAGGCATATATTTTTTTTTCTTTTCACACTCAATTATAGCTACCGCGAACACATCAAACAGTTATTTCTTCGTGTTCGTTTTTTTTCATTATTAAAATTTAGTTACAGTCTTATATTAGCTGTTAACAATCATTTTATTTTAAGAATGCTGGCTGGATAGGGCCCCCGTTTGATTGCAGCCCAGGGCCCCGTGCAGTCTTAATCCGCCCCTGTAAGACCCAATGATGTTTTAGTGGTGTGTGACATGTATGATGGCTAAGACCAAATGATGTTTTACTGGTGTGTATGACATGTATGATGGCTAAGACCAAATGATGTTTTACTGGTGTGTATGACATGTTTGATGGCTCAGACCAAATGATGTTTTACTGGTGTGTATGACATGTATGATGGCTAAGACCAAATGATGTTTGACTGGTGTGTATGACATGTATGATGGCTAAGACCAAATGATGTTTTACTGGTGTGTATGACAGGTATGATGGCTAAGACCAAATGATGTTTTACTGGTGTGTATGACATGAATGATGGCTCAGACCAAATGATGTTTTACTGGTGTGTATGACATGTATGATGGCTCAGACCAAATTATGTTTTTACTGGTGTGTATGACATGTATGATGGCTAAGACCAAATTATGTTTTTACTGGTGTGTATGACATGTATGATGGCTCAGACCAAATTATGTTTTACTGGTGTGTATGATATGTATGATGGCTAAGACCCAATGATGTTTTAATGGTGTGTGACATTTATGATGGCTAAGACCCAATGATGTTTTACTGGTGTGTGTGACATGTATGATAGCTAAGACCAAATTATGTTTTACTGGTGTGTGTGACATGTATGATAGCTAAGACCAAATTATGTTTTACTGGTGTGTGTGACATGTATGATGGCCAAGACCAAAGATAATTAAATTCCGTTGGCATAAAATATGAACTGAATTTTTTCACTCACCTCGCTTGATGTTGTGAATGCCTGTTGAATCAAGTAAAACAGATGAGTCATAAATAAATGTGTAACTTTAAAGCTTTGTTAGAGTCTAAAAGTCACGGGCATGTAAATGTCATCAGTTAATGTCATTTTTCATAGGTCTGTGAAGGTTATCGTTCAGAGGCAAATGAAAATCATCTGTCAGGGACCTGTTAATGTCATCTGTCAGGGGCCTTTTAACGTCATCTGTCAGGGGCCTGTGAATGTCATCTGTCAGGGGCCTGTTAATGTCATCTGCCAGGGGCCTGTTAATGTCATCTGTCAGGGATCTGTTAATGTCATCTGTCAGGGGTCTGTGAATGCATCTGTCAGGGGCCTGTTAATGTCATCTGTCAGGGGTCTGTTAAAAAATGAAGTTTTTTTTGTTTTTAAATAGGGAAAGGGGTACCTTTAAAAAGACCCAACAAAGTAAACAAAATATCGTCCAAACGCCTTACTAAGGTAGCAAACAGAAAGCAAAAATAAAAAGTAAATAAATGAATTAAAGTGAAATGCAGTGTGTAGTGTGTAGTCCATGAAGTCATCAAACAGAAACTAGAGGACAAGAGTGGGACGAATGTTCATTAATTAAGAAATAATCCTGGTAGCTAACTGTAATAACAAAATATCTTGGCAGAGACGGTGATGGTAAAAAAATATGTATTCGTTTTAACATACATCAACTGAAGCATACATTAACATCTTATAAGCACCACGTGATAAAGATGTCCCGTGGGACGCGCCAAACAACTAAAATATGCAGACTTAAAATTGTGCCAAGGGGGCGTTCATTGATTTCTATATTTCTTGCAGCTTAATCGTTGCGGACATGTTAACATAATGTGTAATGACTGGAATCAAGTGAAGTATTGATTGGTTCTTTTATGAAAAGTCTTGAGAATTTATCTTTATTTGGGAAATCGCTCGGATCGGGACGAGCTTTACGCGACTTTAAAAAAAATTGCAGTTGTCCGAAAAGGTGACCTAAATATTGTTAATAGTTTTAATTACAGGTAGTACTTACTAGGCTAGTGTACAACTTTGGTCCTTGGCTCAAGAGACAACAGAACAAAGTGTACAACTTTGGTCCCTGGCTCAATAGACAACAGAACAAAGTGTACAACTTTGATCCTTGGCTCAAGAGACATCATAAAAACCGTAAAACTTTGTCCATAGCTTGTAATACTGCTATGTCCTCATATGAGTTTCAAGAACTGTTTTATGTATGTTTGTATGTGTGTGTGGTGGTGGTGTATTGCTATGTATGCGTGATTGCCCCACACATGTGCGTGTTGCAAGTTGATATCGTTTTATGTTATGTATAAAAGTTGTCACACTTTAAGAAATCGATTACTGTTATATCTAGGGTGTACCAGATTCAAATTTTTTAAAATTCGGCCGAAACAGAAATCCGATAAACCCCCAGTTTTATCACACTATAGGGCTGTCAATATTGTTGAAAATTGCTGCCCGGGTACCCATCCAAAATTTGAACGGGTACCCGGGTTACCCGTTCGAAATCCCTCAGATGTTGTCATTATGCCCGCTACTACTACCATTAGCCTTTTACTGCTTTGTTTATTGTGCAAATGCAAATTTTGATGTAAAGATTCAACGATTTTAAAATGATGACATTGAAATACTACTGTAGAAAAGTGGTGTAAAAACAATGAGCAGGGGGTGCTAAGGTGATTTTTTGAGCAGAGGGGGTTGTGCTCATCGTATGATGACAAGGTGGGTTATTTCTAGTTCATAGCTGTAGCTGACAACTGTTTTAATTAACTAAACTTTTCAGGACTTGCCTCTACTTATTGAACCCATCCCCCAGCATTTATTTTTGTAATACAGTAAAGATTGTTCAATGATCGAAATATGATTTTATTTTAAAAAATAATAATAAAAAATAAATTAAAAAAATTTAAAAAAAAAAAAAACACCCCGTCTCCCCAGAATATAGCAGGTGTTTATTTCGTTTAAAGCAGTGGTTCCCAAAGTGGTCCCTACGGACCCCCAGGGGTCCGCGGAACCGTTCAGGGGGTCCGTGGACAATTAAAATTGATTTGGGGGTCTCTGAACAACGTCAGGGGGTCCGCTGAAGGTTTGAAATTAGTATAAAATTAAAAAATAAAGATTTTTTTATTATTACGGAAATAAAAGTCCTGAGTAAAACAAAGTTGTTTGATCTAAGAACAGAAAAAAACTATGACATTCCAACAGCTGTAATTAATCAAAGTGCTTGGTTAATTGAAAGGTATGTCAAGTTTGATGCGTGAGGAAGGCAGATTCACAATATGTGTGTCATAAAAATACAATCTTTAAGCGGAAATGACTATGATTTCAGGGTTGGGTAAATTGTGACGTGTCGGTAAGTTATATTTATTCAAGGCAAAAGGAATCTAGCTTTACATTGATACCACATTTGATATGATTGGACGATTCTAAATGCATGAATCAGGGTAGAAAAAATTCTTTTTTTTAAATCCTAAATTCGACTAAACATCTTTTTTAGAGAGTTAGCAAAATAATATTTAAAAATATTTTCTAATATATTTTCTGATACATTAAAAAAATATTGTTAACATTAAAAAGTTGTTTTAAAAATCCTAATAATGAAACATATAAATCTCACCCGCATCCCCGTTTTTTTTTATTTTCAAAGTGACAGTAATATCTGCGTTTGTTGCAAAAAAAATTTTTTATTAATAGAATTTGGGATGAAGAGAATGTTCTCAGATTCAAAATTTCTCGAAATTGCAAAGAGAAATGAAGATTTGTTTGCCTACTATCAACACTTAACGGCTCTTCATGCAGACCTGAACCAAAGATTTGAAGACATTCTGAAGAATATTCCCGACTGTGTGTTGAACTCTTTTGCTCGGAGACAAACTCAGATACCAGACATAGATGAATCAATACTAATACAGGAGAAACTTATTGAATTATCCACAAATGAGGAACATAAACCAATGTTGGAACAAGGATACCACAAATTCTGGCTGCAAAAAGTGATCACCATTGTATTTCCTGCATTTTGGGTTATTGTTCAAAAGTTGTTGACAACTTTCCTGACTTCCTATTTGTTAGATTGTTGATTCAGTGAAGGTATGAAGCTCGTCACAAACAAAAGGAACTTGCTAGATATTAGTGCTCATGCGGATTTGCGTTTGCTACTCACAAACATTTAGCTGTTCATAAATCTCGTCAAGTTCATTCCAGTCATTAAAAAACCCACTTTAAGTTAAGTTTAAATAAATAATTCTCCAACAAAATGATGTTTTTTAAATTAGTAAATGCTTTACATTTATATAGCGTTTTCACTTGGGGGTCCGTGGGCAAGTTTTGACTATAAAAGGGGTCCACGAGCAAAAAAAGTTTGGGAACCACTGGTTTAAAGTATGGTGGGGATAGGATTGGAGACATATGACATATGTTATTGTGTGGGGGGGGGGGGTAGATAAAATAAATTGGCGCGTTTCAATCGGTAACAAAGATGAGCGGCGTATTTCAAAGCCAAGGTCATTTCTAGCCATTCCTAGTTATCACCCTTGTGTCCTATTTTGTATCATACTGAGTGGACGGACCCATCCCCACCATTTATTTTTGTTTTTATAGTGAAAATCATTCAACTATTGAAATATTATTTTAAAGTATCGGGGGGGGGGGGGACAGGAGTGGAGACACATGTGAGTGGAGGGTGGAGCGATTAGATAAACAACATTGGCTTGCTCAATGGATAACAACGATGAGCGGTGTATTTCAAAGCCAATGCGAAGGTCATTTTCCTAGTTAATAGTAGTCATCAGCGTTGTGTTCTATTTACCTTACTGGAACAATTCAAAGAGCTAAAAACTTTTTGTTTTAAATGATTTTTGTTTCATGTTTCTGGGGGAAAAAGTATATCAAAATACTTTGTAGCTTGTCGGGACTGTGTTTTATTTCCATTTAACACTTATATTTTTTAAAGCATTTTCATGATAATACTTATTTCAAAGTATTTATTTGAAACGAAAAGTTTTAATTTAATAAATTATTAGCGAGGTGAAATTTGAACACAGAAGAGCCACAGTTTAAATACTGGTGGTAAAGATATTGCAGTAACATTTTCACGGGTACCCGGGCGCCATTTTACTACCCGGGTAATTGCTCGGCAACGGATACCCGGGTCCCGGGAACCCGATGACAGGCCTAAGTCCCACTACCAAAAAACATCTCCCTAAAGCCCCNCCCCCCGCCCTTGGGTCCCGTCAATGCATGGAAGTGCTAAAATTCTAACATTGAAATTCTGAAATTAAATCACACACAAAAGAGAACATTTAAACATGAGGTTACGGCTCTTTACTCTATAGACTTTGGTGGTACACAGGGCCGGTCTCAGCAATTGAGAGGCCCTATGTGGCTTATTATGAGAAACGGATAGCACGGAGCCGAGTTTTGGATAGGGATAAGGAATTAATAAGGGTAATAAGTAGGGCTGCAGAAATTATCGATTAATTTCTCGATTAATCGGTAAAAATGTATCGAATAAAATTATTTTAATCGATAAAATAGTGGTTAAAATTATGGGAAATTGTTTCCATGATATTATCGAATTATCAATAAATAATCAATTATTAATAATTTTTAAAAGTTGTTTTTTTATGTACAAACTTCTCCATTAAAAAAAAGATTTTTAAAGTGTAAACTTTCAAATAAGCTGTTTTATAAGAAAAATGATATTAACAATTAAACATTGTTTTTACTTAATTAAAAATAACACAATTTAAATTCATCGACATTAAATTGAACTACTGATATCTGAATTTTAAAAAAAAAGTGAATTGCCTGTTTTTGTTGCTTCTCTTGAAATTTTCAGTTTAATGACGTCATACATCTTATTTTTAGCTTTCATCAAAATTATCGATTAATTATTCAGTAATTTTTCAAAAGTTAACGATTAATTTTAAATTAATCGATAACAGCCCTAATAATAAGTGAATATTAAGAAAAGCGCGGCCTATGAAAAGCGGAGCCCAATGGGGCCGCATAGTTTGCAGGGGCGTAAGACCGGCCCAGGTGCCACATAATCATTGATGCCACATTAGGTTACTGACACGCGGCTACGGTTCTTTACTCTAGACCAGTGGTTCCCAAACTTTCTTTCACTCATGAACCCTTTTTTATATTCAAAACTTGCCCAAGGCCTCCCAAATGAAAAAAACTACACAAAATGGATCATACAAAAAATAAAAATCCAAAAAAGCAAAATTTTCATGAAGAAGTATTTTTTGAAATAATAAGTTTTGTATTTTTTAAAAATAATTAATTAATTAGTAATAACTCGGATAAACGTAGATAGATTTTATGAGTGTATATTAGGGCAGAGGAAATAAACGATTAATTTCTCGATTTAACTGGTCGAAAATTTTATCGATGAAAATTATTTTAATCGATGAAATAGCGATTAAAATTAAAGGAAATGTTTTTAACAATTTTTCGATTTATTAATAAATAATTAATCATCAATATTAGTTGTTTTTTATATACATAAACTTCTCCATTTAAATAAAAGATTTTTAAAGTGCAAACTTTAAAATAAGCTCTTTTTATTTGGAAAATGATATTTAAAAAAAATTAAACTTTGTGTTCAATTAATTAACAAAAAGAAGATTTAAATTAATTGACATTTTATTGAACTATAAATATTTAAATATATCTCCTAGCAATCTTATAATTTTTTTTCTATTATATCCTTAAGTTATGGGCATTTTTAAAAATGCCCTAATAGGGCACAAAATGTGAAGGAAAACTACATAGTGAAAAATGTGATTATGAGGTCTTAGAACAAAATAAATAGTTTTTGAACCATTTGAAATGAAAAGATTATCATTATGTTTTTGTTAATCATGAAACAATTTCTATACATCTGTATTGCTTTTATATTTTGGAATGGAGTTGGAAATTTCAATCCATGTGTCTAAACTTTAATGCGTTATTTAACTTATTTTTATTGCTAACTACGTTTTAAAAATTTATACTGATTTTATAAAAAAAAAATTAGTTAAATATTAAGTTAAACTAAAACTGGTAATATGTTAATTACAGATTCCGACTCTCTTTTTTAATTTTTTTTTAAATTGAGAAAGTAAAAAGTTGTAATAAAACAAAAAATGTCAAATAACTGTTTTTCTTACTTCCCTTGAAATTTTCAGTAGTATGACGTCATCCATCTTATTTTTAGCTTTAACACAAAAAATATCGATTAATTATTCGATAATTTTACAAAAGTTAACGATTATATTTAAATTAATCGATAACAGCCAGAGTGTATTTATTTCAGACTCAATGTTTGTGAGTAGCAACTGCTAATTCCCACGAGCACTAATTTCTAACCGGTTTCTATTTTTTGTGATGAGGTTCATTATGGCACTGAATGTTAAAAAAAACTTCTGTGCAGTAACCCATAATACAGGATATACAATTTTAAAAAATTAGGATCTGTTTTTGAAACCAGAATTTATTATATTTTTGTTCAAACATTGATTTAAGTTCCGCATTTGTAGATATTTCAATAAGCTGCTTCTGTATTAATCTGTATTCTTCTGTGTTTGGTATCTAACTTGGTCCTCGCGCAAAAGGGTTCAATTGCCAGTCTAATGTCCTAGCGAAGAATATCTTCAAAATTTTGGTTTAGGCCTCCATGAAGAGCCGTTAAATGTTGAAGGAAAGCTAAGACATCTTTTTCTATATTTTGCACTTTAGAAAGGTTTGGGAACTGAAAACATTCTCCCCATCCAAATTTTTCTTTGTATACAAAAAGGTTAGCAATAAATGTAGATATTACGCTTTCAGTTTTGATTAAACTTAAATGGTCCCCTTTTAGTTTCAAATTAGTTTCGTTAAATCTGGCAAATAAATCATTCATAAAGAATATGAATTATTATTTTTAGTTAATTGTGTCGCAAATCCTAGTCTTTGCTTTCCAGGAATTCCAAGACTGAATCAAACGGAGCATAAGATTGATTTAAATATGGACTTGTTGATAGCCAACGTATTTCAGTGTTAAAAGTTAACGATTATAATTACAATCTTCTTTATCTTACAAAAAATGTTGAATAAATAATATTTCATTGAAGGCATTTCTTTTGATTTTATTAACTGCTCTAATAATAATCTCTCATTGAAGCCCTTCCTTTAGATTTTATTAACTGCTCTAAAAATAATCACCCATTGAAGGCATTCCTTTTGGTTTTATTAACTGCTCTAATGACATACTCTAGTGATCCATGCAAACTTAAACAAATATTTTTTGCAAATTAATGATGTCGGTAAATGTTAGATTTGGTGCAGCTTGTTTAAAGGATGCCAAAAACTCAAGGGTTTTAACTTTAAAAAGATATGTTTAATTTATAAAATAACATATCAACTTACGTGTTTCCAAACATACTTCAAATATTCAACAACACTGCATGGTCGGCATTTTATTTCTTTGGCTCACTCATTGTATTATCTATACAGACACACCTTCTATAAGAAAATTATTATGTCCACAGACCATGTCGGTCTATTGGTAATTGATGCAGCGTTTACAGGCCACGGCTATTAGGGTTCCACGCATTACCGAGCCGCCTTTATTTCCCTTACAAGTGCTAGGTACCCATTCGGAGCTCGGTGGACTCAGGGACGTCCTAAGCTCCGGGAACAGATCCTTGCCTTCACAGGGATCCGAACACTTGACCATCGGTACGCCAGACGAGCGAGCATGCCACTCGACCACCGTCATCTTTTATAACAAACCACTATTATAATTATAAACCGTTTCAATGGATTCAACGGTAAAGCCCTTTTGAAAACAATTATTTGATGGCAGGATACAATTTTAAAAAAAAAGTAACTATAACTTCCCGACACATCAAAGTTATCCAACCTTGAAACCCTCGTTGATTCACATTACAAAAAGTGTATTTTTCTGACTTACTTACAGGAATTCCTCATTTATTAAGCATCAAACGTTTCACTTCAATAAACCAAGTATTTTCATTGGTTATAGTTATAGCCGTGAAAATGACTCTTAGTTCTACTACCATGACTGATTACACCTAAGATGGTATTTAAATAGTAGCGAAAGCATTCAAATACAATGTCATTTATTTTATTTCCAAATATTAAAAATTGATCACATCTTCATCATTTTATATCGAACCTTGCGCGGACCCCCCCCCTGAGGTTGTTCAGGGACCCCCTACCCCCCAAATCAATTTTAATTTTCCACGGACCCCTTGAATGGTATCGGGGACCCCTGGGGGTCCATAAAAGACCATTTTGGGAACCACTGCTCTAGACTCTACACAATGTTACCACATTGGGTTACTGACACGAGGTTACGATTCTTTACTATAGACCAGTGTTTCTCAATATGTGTGTCGCGACACATTAGTGTGTCGTGAAAGATTTCCAGGTGTGTCGCGGGATTTAGTAAAACAATATTTAAAATTGCTAGGCTTCTGAGCTCTTAAATTATTATGAAATTTTAAAATAAAGTAAAACAAAATGTTTGTTAAATAAATCAACAACGAAATCAGTAATCGCTTGTGTTTCTCGTAAGGCAGGACGTTAGATTCGGTTGGCGTCGGTTAGCGCAATTTTCTTTTTTCATGCTTTTTAGTGGTGTAGTCGGCTTGAAATTGGCATCACTGGACATCGACGAATTTGCTTGGGTGAGCAATCCGTTTTCAATCGGTGAAGTCAATTTGACGACTGAAGAGGAGTAGCAGTTTAGTGAATTGCGACATAACAATTTCTATCAAGCAACGTTCAGCCACACAACGTCAGAAGTATTATGGCTTGCAATCATGAAAGTCTATCCTTTAGTCATTTTGAAAGCAGTTAAAACTCTGTTGCCATTTTCATCTTCTTGGTTCTGTGAATTTGGCTTTTTGGCATTAATTGAAATCAAGTCCAAGAAACGAGAGAGACTCCTTACAGTTGATGATGAGTTGCACGTTTGCTTGTCAAGTTTGGAGCCCCGATGGAATATGATGTGTTCCCTTGAGCAGGCACAACCATCACACTGATACATCACAGTTATATTTTTTAATGTTATCTTTTTAACAAAATAAGTTATTTTGGTGTGTCGCGAAAATTCTCGAATATTTTTAGTGTGTCGCTAACAAAAAAGTTTGAGAAACACTGCTCTATTCTCTATACAATGTTACCACATTGGGTTACTGACACGAGGCTACGGGTATTTACTCTAGACCAGTGGTTCCCAAAGTGGTCCGTACTGACCACCAGGGGTCCGCGGTATCTTTCAGGGGGTCCGTCGTAAATTAAAATTATTTGGGGGTGCCTGAGAAAGTCAGGGGGTCCGCGCAAGGTTTAATATAAAATAATAAACTTATTAATTTTTATTATGATTGAAATTAAAATAAATAATAAATAAAATATTACTTTTTAAACTAATCAAACACGATCTTAGGTGTTATCGAGTCATGGAGTACAATGTTGTTTTACCTAGAAAAGGTAGTAGAACTGAGGTAATTTCCACAGCCATTACCAATGAAAATACTTGGTCTAATGAAAGGCCTAGCTTGATGCGTAAGAATTGCGGAATTTCTATAAGTAGGTCAGAGAAATACACGTTTTTAACTTGAATCTACAAGTGTTGCAAGGTTGGGTATTTTTTCATGTGTCTGGAAGTTATATTTATCTAAATTGTATCCTATCATCAAACATTATTTTCAATAGCGCTTTACTGTAGCATTAATTTAAAACGTTAATACTTATTAACAGTGGTTTGTTACAAAACATAAGAGAATGAGTGAGCTCTGAACCGGATTTAGGCTATTTGAGATATGGGGGCCCTTTTGAAGTCCAGATATTCTATGTCAGTGATATTAAAAAATTCCGGGGGCCCCCAAGAAGGCGGGGCCCTTAGCTATAACTTGATTAGCAAATAGGTAAAGCCAGCAATGAGTAAGCCGAAGAAAAAGTGCCGATAAAACAGTGTTGTTTAATAATTGAAGTATGGCAACTGTTTCTAAACAGATACGAAATGTGTAAGTGAAACGTTTTTTCTGAATTAAAAAGGTTTGTTGAAGTTAAAGAAATACTCTATAATTTCTGGCATACCAGTAACAAATGAATGTTCAGTTCATTGTGTCATTCATCGACATTATTTATTCGCAAAATATAATAGTGAAAGATTTCATGGATCACTTCATTATGTCATTAGTGCAGTTAATAAAATTTAAAGGAATGGGAGATTATTTACTCAACATTGTTTTGAAAATCAAGAAGACTATAATCGTTTACTTATTAACACAGAAGTACTTTGATTATTAACAAGTACGTGTTTAAATCGATTTTATGCTTTCTTTGATTCAGTGTTGGATTTCCTGGTAAAGAAAGACAAGGATTTGTGACATAATTAACTTTAAAAAAGGAAATATCCTTTATGAATGATTTATTTACCAACTTTAACAAAACTAATTTGAAGCTTCAAGTTATTACAAGGTAACCAATTAAATTGAATCAAAAATAAAATCGTAACATCTGCATTTGTTGAAAACCTTTTTCTGTACAAAAAAAAACACCTTAGAAACAGGAGAATGTTCTCGGTTTCCAAATCTTTTAAAATTGCAAAATAGAGATAAAGATTTGCTGGCTTACTAGTAACTTACTATCAAAACTTAAAAGGTCTTCGTACAGACCTGAACCAAAGATTTACTGGCTTAATAGTAACTTGCTATCAAAACTTAACAGCTCTTCATGCAAAGAACCAAAGATTTGAAGGTATTCCTCACTTGGATATTCCCGAATTGCAGTTTTACCTTTTTGCGCGTGGACAAACTCAGATCCCAAACACAGATAAATCCATACTAATACTGGAGCAGCTTATTGAAATGAGGAACTTAAACCAATGTTTGAACTAGGATACCACAAATTCTGATCACAAAATCAGATACCAGTTTTATATCTTGTATTATGGGTTATTATACAGATTAAAAAGATTTTCTGAAGTTAGAGCTATATTCTTGACTATATGGCATGTAGCGAATGTACTTTCAGTACATTGTTTCATTCATTGACATCATTTATTGACAAAAAAAATTAATCAAAGTTTGCATGGATCACTTCATAATGTCATTATAGCAGTTAATAAAAATCAAAACGAATACTTTCAAAGAGAGACTAATTTCTTCACATTGTTTGGAACATGATGAAGACTATAACCGTTTACTTATTCACACAGATATACGTTGGTTATCAAAAGGGGCATTAATAAATCGATTTTATACTCTTTTTGATTCAGTGTTGAAACTCCTTGAAGCAAAGACGATGATTTGTAACACAGTTAACTTAAAAATGACATATCCCTTTATGACTTTTTTTTTTTTTTTTTTTTTTTTTTACCAAATTTAATAAAACTCATTTGAACATGAAGGTAAACAATTACATTTAATCGAAACAAAATGGATTATGTCTGCTGCGTTTGTAGCAAAACTTTCGTAATTTAGGAAGAGGAAAATGTTCTGTTTCCAAATTTTTTGAAATCACAAAGCAGAGATGAAGACTTGCTTGCTTACTGTTATCACTGAACGGCCCTCATGCAGCCTGAACCAAAGATTTGAAGACATTTTTCAATTGGATATCCCTGACTGTCAGTTGAACCCTTTGCGCATGGACAAACTCAGATCCCGAACATAGTTGAATACATATTAATAATTAATACAGGAGCCCCTTATTGAAATATCTACAAATGAGGAACTTAAACCAATGTTTGAACAAGAATACCCTAAATTCTGGCACAAAAACAAATCTCAATTTTATATCCTGCTTTATGGTTATGGCACAGAAGTTGACTGCTGAAATCTTGTCTTCCCATTTGATAGAACAAGGATTGGTTCTTTTCCTTTATCTTACCCCCAAAATATTTTTTTGGAAAAAAATCATATTTGCACTACGTGACAACACGCGGTAACCCTAACCCTAACCCTAAACCTAAACCTAACCCTAACCCTAACCATATAGAAATACTGTATTTTACTTTTTAAAAAATTGGGGGTAAGATAAAGGAAAAGTACCCAAGGATTCAAAGCAGCTATGAACACCATATCACTCACTCACTCTCACTCACATAAAACCGGCTAGAATTTAGCGCTCAAGGGGATCTGTGGTTGCTACTCACAAACATTGAGTCGAGCATACATACTCTCATAGATTCTAACCACGTTCATCTTGGTCATTCATTGTTTAAAATTTTAATTAAAAGTTATAATTTCAATAAATACTTCTTCATTAAAATGTTGCTTTTTGGAATTTGAATTTTTTTTTCTATGCGTTAATGCATTTTTTTTTTCTGAGTGGGGGGGGGGTGGTCCCTGGGCAAGTTTATACCATAAAAGGGGTCCATGGGTAAAAAAAAAGTTTGGGAACCACTGCTCTAGGCAATGTTGCCACATTTGGCTACTGGCCTTGTATTTCCACCCTCACTCCTGCCATCTGAGCTCGTTCTGTCGACCTGCACAAATAAACACCCGAGTCATCTAGTCGCACGTCCTTGACCTCCAGCCTGCTGCTAATTGACCCCGAGCCATAATTGTTGAGGGTCACTGAACTGTGAACACTGTAGCGTTGATCTTTATCAGCCAATAGGGACTTGCCGTCTGTCAGAATAATAATTAGGCGTGGATTTAATTTACAGGGAAATATGCCGTCTGTCAGTACATATTAATTCATGTATTGACAAGGAAATATGCTGTCTGTCAGAACATATTAAGTCAAGTATTGACAAGGAAATATGCTGTCTGTCAGAACATATTAAGTCATGTATTGACAAGGAAATATGCCGTCTGTCAGAACATATTAAGTCATGTATTGACAAGGAAATATGCTGTCTGTCAGAACATATTAAGTCATGTATTACAAGGAAATATGCCGGCTGTCAGTACGTATTTAAGTCAAATATTTTGTATATAATTGTAATTTGTTTAATGGGCTAATATCCTGACACAAACTCTCGCGCAACGAGAAATAGAGCTGCACTTAATGGTTGACAATTTTATGAATGACTTCTGTTTGCATGATGCTCTTGAGTGCAGACTGCTAAACATGTGCATTTAGTGCGGCATGCAGAACTTTGAGGTTTGGTGTTTATCTCTCTCCGCTATTCTGAACGCTAGTACAAATACCAGACACATTGTGGCGTGATATTTTGACCGCTAGTCTACACAACACCAAGAATGACTGACGTAATATTACCGCTGGACTGTACTTCAGAATAAGCCTTGTTTAAACTGTTACATAATGATTCACGGGTCGGAAAATTAACATCTTTTTTTTGTGACAGCTTTAAAGTGCAACTATTGAAGCATTTGAATGAAATTCTTCGTGAGCATTTCGTTACTGACTGTGAATTCGTGGATCAGTGCATGTGTTGTTATTTTACAATCACTGGACCTGCCATGACTTTTTCTTGACCTACCTGGACCTACCCAACAGGACTGGGACAATGTGACTTAGCGGGGTCAAGGTTACTGTGTGCTCACCTTTGATCCAGGTGATCCGCTCCAAGGCCACATCCACCAGACTGGCGTTACAGGTGAGTTTTAACAGACTGCCGACTTTGAGGACGTTCTCGCCACTTATCTCAATCCCTGAGGAGAAGATGTCTTAACACGGGAAAATGTCAGTAAATGAACATAGACGAAATGACTACATGGATACAGACATAGACAATGTTAACATAGACGAAATGACTTCATGGATACAGACATACACAATGCTAACATAGACGAAATGACTACATGGATACAGACATAAACAATGTTAACATAGACGAAATGACTACATGGATACAGACATAGACAATGTTAACATAGACGAAATGACTACATGGATACAGACATAAACAATGTTAACATAGACCAAATGACTACATGGATACAGACATAAGCAATGCTCCCTCTTATATTTGTTATTTAGCAAACTAACAAACTTGTGTGCAAAATTTAACACCTCATAAACACAGATATGTATTAAACATAGCAAAATTGCTGCGCGTTAATTCTAACTGCCGCACATCTTAAAGGGAAAATTGGTCATGGCATAACATTGGATGAAGTCAGATCATGGATACAGTCATAACATGGACATTATCTAAAACGAATAATTAAATTATAGCTACAGTAATAATCTGGATAACGACAGGTGTCTTAAAGCATAGGCCTGTTGGGCATTTTCCCGGGGGCCCACGAGTATAGGGGCCCCATGGTAATGTTTTGATATTTATAGTTTTTTTTTATTTGTGCGGTGGGGGCACTCTTCTTTGCCCAGGGGCCCAACACTGTTTCTTTGCCCAGGGGCCCAACACTGTTTCTTTGCCCAGGGGCCCAACACTGTTTCTTTGCCCAGGGGCCCAACACTGTTTCTTTGCCCAGGGGCCCAACACTGTTTTTTTGCCCAGGGGCCCAACACTGTTTCTTTGCCCAGGGGCTCAAAAGGGTGTAAAGACGGCTCTGGATAACGACATAAGTTGATTAAAGTCACAAAGTGGATACATTGATATATGGAGGAAGTCACCACATGGATACATTTATATAATGGATGAAGTCACCACATGGATACATTGATATAATGGATGAAGTCACCACATGGATACATTGATATAATGGATGAAGTCACCACATGGATACAAAACCAATATAGATACAGTCATAACTCGAATCCATCTTAAAATTAATGTAATCGCAATTTTTATCACGGCTACTTGAATTGCAAGAGTTTGACATCGTTGCAAAAGATCCAAGCAACAAAATGATCAAACCTATTCTTATTTTGTCTATTGATTGTGGATCTGATGAAAATCCAAGGTATCAAAAAGTTGTTTGATGTGGCCATCCATTATTTTGTGAAGCAGAACATTGATGTAAAGGTTGTAGCAACGAATGCGCCTGGTAGAAGTGCGTTTATTCGAGTAGAAAGGCAAATGGCCCCTCGTAATCAAGTACTGTCTAGACTAATTTTGCCACATGAACATTTTGGAAGCCACCTCGACATACGAGGTCGAACAATTGATGAAGAGTTGGACAAATACAATTATGCTGGTTAAACATTGTCATAAATGTGGAAGCAGGTAAACAGGCAATTTTCCAAAAGTGTTGTAAGAATATATTGTGCCTGAAAAGTCTGAGCTTGAAGTTGAAAATGTAATAACAAGATCAAGTTTGGTGCAAAAAAACATGTAAGAACAAGTCAGTACTTTCTACAAATTGTCAAATGTAGTGATTTAACTTGTTGCCAACCGATTGGAAGCTCATACTTTCATATTATTGCTGATCGATTTATCCTCCTGTCAATTCCTATCTGCCAAACTAATGAGGGCCTTAAAGCACCAGAAGTATCTGATATAAACTCACATAGATTTCCATCTCTTTTCTTCATTTAGTCTGTGAAAGTTGAAAAAAATACTACCTCGATCAGCAAGCGCATTCAAAATTCTTCCACATCACGTATATTGTTCATCTATTCAGTTGCTAAAGTTTGAACGGATCTTTAAAATCGGTCAACTTTAAGTTGCCTTTCAAGCCATGTTAAAGAAGCACGTTCAACAGCACCAACACTGTATGCCTGGACCCAGTCAAATACCTTGTGCACCCCAACAGCAAAGAATTCATACAATGCGAGTGGCAGTTTAAAGACAGAGAGAGCTCATAGCAATTATTGCTTATGGAGAGATGTTCAGTGCAGAATGGCTACATGAAGAAAATGTTGACTTGTCTGGTGTTTCTGTTCCACAAGAAATTATTTAGCCAGAACATATGCCAATAATAACAACGGATGACTCTTTGACATCTCCATGAGAAGATATGGAGGCTAGGATATAGGCATAGGATTTGTATTTGTTTGTAAAAAAAAAATGTATACACTTAAAGTGTATTTATAGTTTAACTTTTTAATTTTAATATGTGGGGGGGGGGTCTCTGGAAGTTGGACAAGTTGTTGACAGGGGAGAGGGGGAGGTAAACATCGCCAGAAATTTGTTGACGTAATTTTCGGGCAAGGGCGCGTTGGTCTAAGTGGTAGCGCGCTGGACTGCCGAACCGTGGCACAAACTCGAGTCACGGGTTCGAGCCGCGGTACTGGCAAGGCCCCCAAGGCATTGTGCTAACCACACAATCCCCTGCTGCATAGTGGTCAAGATAACTTGTGAATACTACTTCCCTTATAGGCTGTCATAGTCTGAAAATGGGTTATTATTATTATTATAATTTTTATGGACAGCCCCATACATCATTTAAACATTACGTTATTAAAATATTACTTCATTAAAACAATACGTCATTAAAACAATACGTCATTAAATTGATACGTCATTAAAATATTACATCATAAAGACTACATCTTTAAAACATTACATCATTTCAATTACATCATTAAAACATCACGTTATGAAAACATTACATGATTAAAAATCTTAGTGTCATAGACTGAAAATTTGTTCAACAAATCTGTACACTTAATTCATGCACAAACGTCAAATCCGGAATATTGCGTCAGATACGAACTTTGGAAGAGTTCTAGCAGAAGATAGTGGCAGTAAGGTCACGTGGTTTAATGAATATAATAATAATTTTTTAAAATGATAATTTATATATCGCTGTATCCCAGATAGGAGCCGTGCTCACAGCGCTTTGCAATTAACATGGAGATAACAATACATAAATTATATAAATAAACATTCATATCATACTAACTACATAAATGACAATATGTTATACATCAGCTACGTTAATCATTAAAAGAAATGTTTCATTAACTTTTCAAAATAAATTTTGAAAAGATGTGTCTTAAGGGTTAAGTGCAAGTTGATGTGGCTTGCCAAGGTCAAGTGGTTTATGATTGGTCAATTAGGTGGTTTTTCAATATTAAAGAGAACGGAAATTAAACTTTTTTTTTTATTATCAGGGCAATGAAGGGGAGTGAAATCCATGGTATGTCTTATTTTAGCTGTGTGCCGTTGAATCAATACGGCAAAGGACGGGAAGTAGTGATGTTTGACTCTCTTTCTCTTTCACTTTTCGTCCTAATAGGAAATGACAGCATAAAATTAGAATGGTCTGGTCGTTGACCCCATGGGAACCTGTATCTTGGGGTCACGCCCAGCGTGTGTCGGGTAAGGGGTAAGGGGGGTACATGTGCCCCAAGCAATAAATGTACGAGGTCTAATTGGACGAGTCGATCGAATGACATTCTCTGCACTAAGATTTTAACAGTCAGACTTAGTGAGACTTTAGTGAGACTTGGTGAGACTCTAGTAAGACTTGGTGAGACTCTAGT
Source organism: Radix auricularia (assembly GCA_002072015.1). Taxonomy (NCBI): domain Eukaryota; kingdom Metazoa; phylum Mollusca; class Gastropoda; family Lymnaeidae; genus Radix; species Radix auricularia. The sequence continues at coordinate 230,686 of MUZC01002595.1, forward strand.
GAGCAGTTGGTGTTTTTGACAAACTTCAAATAAATTAACATCTTGTAATTTTTTTTTTAAACACCAGGCGACAAGTTGAGCGGACATACAAAGTAGATGATAGTTAACTAACTCACTAGTGATTTTCTTAAGTAATTGATAGTTAACTAACTCACGAGTGATTTTCTCAAGTAGATGATAGTAAACTAACTAACTAGTGATTTTCTAAAGTAGATGATAGTAAACTAACTCACGAGTGATTTTCTCACGTAGATGATAGTAAACTAACTCACTAGTTATTTTCTCAAGTAGATGATAGTAAACTAACTCACTAGTGATTTTCTAAAGTAGATGATAGTTAACTAACTCATTAGCGTTATCCTAAAGTAGATGATAGTAAACTAACTCACTAGTGATTTCCTAAATTAGATGTCAGTAAAATAACTCACTAGAGATTTCCTCAAGTATATGATACTAAACAAACTCACTAGTGATTTTCTCAAGTAAATGATAGTTAACTAACTCACTAGTGATTTCCTAAAGTAGGTGATAGTTAACTAACTCACTAGTGATTGTCTCAAGTAGATGATAGTAAACTAACTCACTAGTGATTTTCTCAAGTAGATGATAGTAAACTAACTCATTAGTGATTTTCTCAAGTAGATGATAGTAAACTAACTCATTAGTGATAAATTCGAGTAGATGATAGTAAACTAACTCACTAGTTATTTTCTCAAGTAGATGATAGTTAACTAACTCATTAGCGTTATCCTAAATTAGATGTCAGTAAACTAACTCACTAGTGATTTCCTAAAGTAGAGATAGTAAACAAACTCACTAGTGATTTCCTAAAGTAGATGTCAGTAAATTAACTCACTAAAGATTTCCTCAAGTATATGATACTAAACTAACTCACTAGTGATTTTCTCAAGCAAATGATACTTAACAAACTTACTAGTGATTTTCTCAAGTAGATGATAGTAAACTAACTCACTAGTGATTTTCTCAAGTAGATGATAGTAAACTAACTCATCAGGTATTTTCTATATAAACATTTTATTCTAATAATTAAATAAAAATATTGTTTAATTAATTTTGGAGTGTTTTTAGCCTTTACAGTAACAGTTTAATCATTGAAATTAGCTACATACATTTAGCAAATTTCCCTAGATTATTCTTCAATTTAGCATTTTTACATTACAAATACATATAATATATGTATTCAAATAAAATATAATTTAAATTATTTTTTTTAAAAGTAGCAAAAATAAATTTATATGACTTGTTTGAGTGTTTTGTTCTGAAGATAAATTGATGTATTTCAATTAGGACATCTATATTTAAATACATCAGCATTGCATTAGTCATAAAAAGATCCAACAAAGAGGCTTCGAAAATGGGACACGGACAAATCTATAAAAATAGGTCACGTGATAATTGAACCAATCAAAAATTCTCTTGGTCCAACAAGAATTACCATGCTCCCCCCACATCTGACTCCACCCCCATGAAAGGTTGGAAGACGAGATGAAATTGTATAGATTATGTATCAAGTTCTAGAGCCCTGCCAATCAAAGATCTCTTGGTGTCCTAGAACTAGAACCATGCCAAAATATATTATATATGTTGGAGTTCTAGAGCCAAGCATATCGCTTAATAATCAAATAGATTATGTTTTTCTGGAACAGAAATTCCTATTATAGTTCCACCCCCCCCAACCTTCCTGGATGTTGAGTATGTATATAAATTATAATTAAATAAAAATACATTTCCATTTTTTTTTTGTCTTTAAACATTTTATAATACTTACGTGGCAGCAACGGGGCCGGTTTGGCTTGCAATAAAAGAAAAATTAAAAATAATTATTATTAATATTATTATATACGAACTAAGATAAGTTGCAATGTTTTGGTTTGGAAAAGTGATATCAAGATTTGGGGACAATCGATCAACGTGACATTAATTAGATCTTTTTTTTTAACATTAACATGTTCCATATCATCATTAAAAACATCACGATGTTACGCCACAGCGAGTCTACTACTTAATGATCATGTGATCAAGTTGGGATGTGACTCATCACATTGGGGGGGGGGGGGCCCCCTGAGATATTCTGAACACACCCATAAATACACATTCTGACGCCACCCCCACCCCCACCCTCACACCACCAGAAAATAAAATTATCAGAAGCCGCTTAAATCTGAGCCGCAAGGACAACTTTGATCGTTGTCGGAAACGCTCCATCAGGGATGAGAAAATGACCCAAAAATGGGACAGAAAGAGCCCAATGAACGGGCCATATGTAGCCTAATGGGAGTTAATCCAATGATATTAACGTGGATGTAAGTGTTGGCCTCCCTGCAAAGCGCAAGCGCTAATAATGATGCTTCTCCTTTAAACGGGAAAATACATCGACTGCCTGGTGTGATTATGTTAAAACTCTTAGCATCGAGGCTATCTAAAGGGAAAACAACTTAAGAAACGTGGTCATCTCTTGACCACACCGGGTCATGTCGATCAGTGGTCACCCATTTTTATTAATAATTTAAAACCTCAGTTTGTCTTGTTGGTCTGCCGTCACTCTATTGGTGATTTCCAACACGTGACACAAGCTGTCGTCCTATTGGCTGTATGAGTTTCGGCTTGTTTTAAATATCATTGTAAACGAAGGCAGCAGTATTTTCAAATAATAAAATGGATGAACGAACAAGATTCGGCAATTAAAGAAAATAAAAGAAAATTTTAAGTTAATTAAACGCATTAAAAATGTCTGGTTGCCAAGGTTGAAGAGGATTTATGGAGCCAAACTTTTCACTGTGTCTCCAATGTTCTCTCTCAGATTATACAAATGTCAAATAATCTACGAGTTTTAATCAACATTGATAACGTCCTCTCATCATGCGACCCTCTAAATGTCCACATCTCACATCCATAAATATCCTGACCCACACATCCCCAAATATCATGACCCACACATCCCCAAATATCCTGACCCACACATCCCCAAATATCCTGACCCACACATCCCCAAATATCCTGACCCACACATCCTCAAATATCCTGACCCACACATCCCCAAATATCCTAACCCACACATCCCCAAATATCCTGACCCACACCTCCCCAAATATCCTGACCCACACATCCCCAAATATCCCAACCCACACATCCCCAAATATCCCGACCCACACATCCCCAAATATCCTCACCCACACATCCCCAAATATCCCGACCCACACATCCCCAAATATCCCGACCCATACATCCCCAAATATCCTGACCCACACATCCCCAAATATCCTGACCCACACATCCCCAAATATCCTGACCCACACATCAACAGATATCGCGACCCACACATCCCCAAATATCCTGACCCACACATCCCCAAATATCCCGACCCACACATCCCCAAATATCCTGACCCACACATCCCCAAATATCCTGACCCACACATCCCCAAATATCCTAACCAACACATCCCCAAATATCCTGACCCACACATCACCAAATATCCTGACCCACACATTCCCAAATATCCTGACCCACACATCTCCAAATATCCTGACCCACACATCCGAAAATATCCTGACCCACATATCCTCCACCCCACCCTGGGGTCGATGCATTATTTATCGGGCAACCCACTCGTGGACCCCAGAGAAGTTGAGAGAATTATTCCTCCACAGACGAGGATTTGGCGAGGACATCACTGGGGCGTGATCAGAGGTTCCCAGGTCATATTCGCTGGCATCAGTCACCGTTTTCTCAGAATTAAACTTTGCCCCCAGTTAACAATATTTCCAATAAACTGACCAAATCCTCCTGGTGGACAGTGCATGAACCTGATTTCATCAATAAACACGCGCACTTTGTGAACATTATTTATAGCGTCATGACGAGGATTTCATTATAAATTGACATTTAATTTTTGTGACATAATTTTTGTTTCATTAAATTGACTTTGTTTAAATTGTTCCAAGTCTATAATAGGATAGTGAGCGTGGTCTTTACATAAATTTCATTAAGTATATTATTAAATAAATACATCTTCTTTAAATACTGTTTCCAAAGTAAATAAAAAATAAAGCACAGAGAACCTCTTATTATAATCATAATACCAGTTAATTCCCCACTAATTCGCATCAATACCCCGCCCATCACCCTTGTCAGCCCTCCTCTAACACTTCGATTTATTCATAAGCCTTGCTTCTGATATTTGGCCCATAATGCTGTCTGATATTTGGCGCGTAATTCTGTCCATTGACACAATAAACTCTAAAGCTCATGAGCTTTACGATAAGGTCTACTCTCACACACCGAAGCCTCGTTTTCAATGTATAAATATTTATATATTTTTACGGCTGTTAATGATTAATTTGTAATAATAAGTTAATTTTCACAAATTAAAAAGTGATTAATAGTTAATTTCCATTAAAGCCAAAAATTAAAATGTGTGCTGTCAAAAGTAACGTTTATTTAACCGTACATGATGAACATCGAAATAACACTGGAATATCTTTTTATATGTCATATTTTAACCAACTACGCAAACAGACAAGTGTATTGACATTATTTGGTTTAAGTGATGAGCGAATCCAATTGACAATATAACCAGCAGAGCTCAACAATCATTGACATGGAACTGAGGTAACTGGTATGCACAAACAGGACGTGGCAAGGAATGACATCATCGGATATCGGTGTTTATTAAGTTTCCACAATTGTAGAGGGTTTATGGTTTCAGGAACTTTCATCTTTTACAGGTGTAATAAAGATATAAAACTAAAATGCTACCTCACCTAAAATACCATGCCTGAATTTTGTTAAACACTAGTCTGAACAACAGCTTATCTGGGCCAATCAAACAAACTTATTTCAATCATATGACACGTAAACGAGCCAATCAAACAAACTTATTTCAATCATATGACACGTAAACGAGACGTAAACGAGCCAATCAAACAAACTTATTTCAATCATATGACACGTAAACGAGCCAGTCAAACAAACTTATTTCAATCACAACACACGTAATCATAATAAAAATAAAATGTGTATGTACCCGATAACAGCTGCTTAAGACGTTTTATATTATTTCCTTACGTTTTCATTGCATTAATTAATTATTATAAGGTTTAATAACTTAATTCTTCATCAACTATTTATCAACAATGAACTCTTCACACAGTCTGCAAACATGTTTAACGTTGAAAAAGATATCTTTCAATTTCGGCAGTAAACATATGAAGACCACAAGGGAACAACGGCTTTGTGACACTTTACATTTTTTATATATTTTTAACTAGAGAAACTTTTGTTATTTGTATCCAGACGCTAAGTCCTCTGGGAACTTTACCTTTAATTAGAAGAGTTATTTTTCGTCTTAGTGGGGACTTCCGCTTGCTGACTTGACATTCATATTCCCCAGCATCGGAGAGCTCCACTTTCTCTATGATGAGATTCCACTGAGCACTGTTGGGGACATGCTCCGCGTGAATCCTGGCATCCCTGGTCCACGACCTTGACCCAATCGTTAGCGGAGCAGACGATGGCAGTTTGCGCCAAGTCACCTGAAAATGAATCAGACAGCATGTCATTAGATTTTGTGGTAATGGGAAATAAATAATAATTTTTGTTCATCCAATTATCAGCGCGGAATGTTGGGACTCGTTTTACGACGTTGATCCAAAAATTTAAAATGATTTCACTCAAAAATATTATTGCTTGGATTTTAGTTCAGAATGAGTGAACGATTCTATAACACTTTATTTCTAAATATAGTATCACAGAGAATTATTTTGACTTATCAAATTTATTGTAGTTCATTTGTTTTAAAAATCAAACTAAGCAAAAGCTAATTTTTTATGAGTAGTTTGGGTGTAGATTTTTTGGGTATCTTTTTCTTAGTCGTTAGAGAAATTGTTTAATTTAAATCACTGAACTGTTTAGTAGTCACTCTTGTCACATTAGGACGATTGGACAGTGGTAAATAAGATAAAAATAGTAAATAGAACAAATAGGTAAATTGGTCTAATTGATTATATTTGTCATTACTAAATATAATCGATTCCTAAAAATGTGCTTTTCAGATTTAAATGAAACAATTTCTGTAACGTTTCTGGTGAACACGTGACGTAAGCGCGAGGTGAGAGATAAATGATTATTGTATGGTATCATCCTGGTAGCTTGGATTTTATCTGGTGGCATGGTGTGGTGTTTGAGGTGTGTGTGGTGTGTGGGTGTGGTGTGTGTGACTTGGTGTGGTGTGTGTGTGTGGTGAACTTGCTTCGGGAAAGAGGAAAACAGGTCGCCCACGATTGCGATTTAAGGATGTCTGTCAAAGGGACATGAAAGCAGCCAAAATACATACAAGTGACTGGGAGTGTAAGGCAGAAGACCGATCTACGTGGCGCACAGTTGTCAAAGAGGGCGTCATAGTAGTCGAGGAGCGAAAAATGGAGGAGGCTGCAGACAGAAAAGCTAGGAGAAATGCCAAACATTTGGAAGCACAGAACTCGTGTGTAAAAACTGTGGTACAAACTGTCACTGAAGGATAGGACTGCACAGCCACTCGAGAAAATGCAACCCAACCCAACGGTGATGCACCATCGTCTCGCGAGACGGAAGGATGCCGAATAATGGTATCATCCTTGTAGCTTGTATTTTATCTGGTGGCATGGTGTGGTGTGTGTGGTGCTTGCATCCTGTGGTTCAATAAACACTGCTTCTATTAGTGGTACAGGCTATAACACTTGCCTTCTACAAGTCGACTTAACCGAAATTTGGAAAGAAAGGGTGGTGATAGTAAAGTCTAGTGCAAATTTCTATAACGTGAAAAGATGCCGAAAAGGTGAAGGATGCTACTGAGCAAATCGTCATAATTTAACGCAATTTTCGGTCCAACTTAAAGAACTGAAAACTTGGTATCAAATCTATACTAGAAAACTTGGTATCAAATCTATACTAGCGATGACATGTTTGTTAAAACTCTATATACCATGACTTTAATTTGTACAACAATGTAAACTTAGTGAGCAATCTGTAGGTAATAGGGAGAATATTGGCTTTGTAATGACCATTGTTATCACCTTTTTTTGTCCAGTTAGTCAATCGATAAGTTCTATTGTAGACTCCTGTCTCGAATATTGACTAGAGTAAGGCTCTACGCCCGTGAGACGGTCTATGAGACGTAATCCCCTCCACTTAGGTTAGACGGCCTGGGTGGCCTAATCTCCTGCCCCCCACCTGATGAGATGATCTTATTGACCTTATCTCACCCTCCCAACCAACATGAGTGTACAAGAAGCGGGTACCAGGTTCTTGTTATGACGTCAGGAAAATTGGGATGAGCCAAGAATATATGACACCAGAGACAAGAATATATGGAACTAGAGACAAGAAGATAGGGAACCAGAGACAAGAATATATGGAACTAGAGACAAGAAGATAGGGAACCAGGGACAAGAATATTTGGAACTAGAGACAAGAAGATAGGGAAGCAGGGACAAGAATATATGGAACTAGAGACAAGAAGATAGGGAACCAGGGACAAGAATATATGGAACTAGAGACAAGAAGATAGGGAACCAGGAACAAGAATATATGGAACTAGAGACAAGAAGTTATGGAACCAGAGCCAAGAATATATGGAACCAGAGCCAGGAATATATGGCACCAGAGACAAGAAGATAGGGAACCAGGGACAAGAAGATATGGAACCAGAGACAATAAGATATGGAACCAAAAACAAGAATATATGGAACCAGAGACAAGAAGATATGGAACCAGAGACAAGAAGATATGGAACCATAGACAAGAATATATGGAACCAGAGATAGTCGAGCAAGTGCCTGGATCATGTGAATCTAGAATATATATTTCCCACTGTAAGTACTTTGATGTAACTGGGCAATGCCAGCATGAGATGTAATGGTCCAGTGTAAGTGACTGATGTAATGGTCCAGTGTAAGTGACTGATGTAATGGTCCAGTGTAAGTGACTGATCTAATGGTCCATTGTAAGTGACTGATGTAATGGTCCAGTGTAAGTGACTGATGTAATGGTCCAGTGTAAGTGACTGATGTAATGGTCCAGTGTAAGTGACTGATCTAATGGTCCAGTGTAAGTGACTGATGTAATTTTCCAGTGTAACTGACTGATGTAATGGTCCAGTGTAAGTGACTGATGTAATGGTCCAGTGTAAGTGACTGATGTAATGGTCCAGTGTAAGTGACTGATGTGATGTAATGGTCCAGTGTAAGTGACTGATGTAATGGTCCAGTGTAAGTGACTGATGTAATGGTTCAGTGTAAGTGACTGATGAAATCGTAAGCGTGTGTGTGATTGAGTGTGCTTGTGCAAAGGGAAAGACACAGTGGCATAACTAGGGGAGTGGGAGAGGGTGCAAGTTTTAAAGTTCCCCCCAAGGCTCCCCAAGTGAGAGAACCCCCAAATGAGTTTTGAAAATATTTTTTACATTAAATATTATATATTACGCCATTGGTCAAAATGATAGCCCGGCCCACAAAGAGGTGAGCCCCCACTTACCAGTGAGTGAATTCACCAGTGAGTGAGTTCACCAGTGAGTGAGTTCACCAGTGAGTGAGTTCACCAGTGAGTGAGTTCACCAGTGAGTGAGTTCACCAATGAGTGAGTTCACCAGTGAGTGATTTCACCAGTGAGTGAGTTCACCAGTGAGTGAGTTCACCAGTGAGTAATTTCACCAGTTAGTGAGTTCACCAGTTAGTGAGTTCACCAGTGAGTAATTTCACCAGTTAGCGAGTTCACCAGTGAGCGAGTCACCAGTGAGCGAGTTCACCAGTGATGAGAGTAAACATAAATTATGAACTATTTCGGCCCTATAGAAAGTAAATGTTTAGTTTGGTGTCTGTAGACGTTGGCATCATTTCACACATAAGTGCCGTAAAGTGATTGAAAAAAATTATGACCCCTTTGTATGTGATTTGATATGTTGGAGGGTTATCTACCTTTAAATGACAAGATAATTCCCCCCCCCCCCCAACCGACACACACAGATACACACATACTGTGGCCTGTGCCGCTTTTTCCTACCCTTATTACATCCAAATTGAAACTGTAGCTCACCCTAGTAGCCTCCCCTGTTATATTAACTTTTTAATCGAATATTTGCTTCCCTTAACCCATTCCGTGCCTCCCTGAGGGTTTTAATACCTTGGATGACTTCCCCTAACAGCCCCCAATGCCATGAATGATGCATGCCCCCAACAAACGTTACATCTCCATCAATGAATTATGCCCCGGCTAAACTCTGCGCCTTTTTCACTTAATTGGTTTCACTTTCGGGGCAAGGGGCCAGCAATAAAACAAAAAAAAACTTCAAACATTGCTCTCTCCCTTGAACGTTTCGATATCATTTTTGCATCTGGCCAACATGGCCGCCCTTGATGTCGTCTGCCCTGATGGCCTCCCTTGGCTTTCTATCAAAATGTTTTCTCTTTTACCGCCATCGCGACATTCTCTGATTTTTCTCTTCTGCCAGCTATCTCGCGGCTTTCTCATCTTTCTGTTTCCATTGATCTCAAATTACCCATGAAACTGTGTCAAATGCTATTCCGTTATTATGTCATCAGTCTTATTCTAACTTGAAATGATGTGGAACACACGACCCCTCGTCTTTATCTACACTTCAGGGGGTCAGTAGTGTTCTTTATCTACACTTCAGGGGGTCAGTTGTGTTTTTATCGAGAACTTTCATATTTCTCAACAGGGATCCATAAATTTATCATTGTGTGGCTGCATTACAACTGTGTGGGTTTTTTTCTTTTCCCTGCAGGTCCATGACCCAAGTTGTCATATCGCAATCTCCAACTCCCCCCCCCCTTTTTTTCCATTACCCTTGAACTGTCAAGGTCAGTGTTCAAAACTCGCGATTGGTTGAACTTTGAGGCAGTGCTGTTTCCTTGGTTACGCTTGAAAGCTGTGTCAAGATTGGTTGAACTTTGAGGCAGTGTTGCTGCCATGGCTACGCCTGATTGCTTGCTTATTTAAGCATATTGGAGGCAGAAATATTTCTTAAAGATATTTTGTATTTTGTGATCGAGTGGTAAGTGAGTTTGTTATCGGTCCTATGGAGATTTTTATTTAATGGGACCAATAACCCAACCCATTATGACCACAGAATTTCTAGGACCAAATGATCACATTATTTCTAAGAAAAAATGACCACATTATTTCTAGGACCAAATGACCACATTATATCTAAGACCAAATGACCACATTATTTCTTAGACCAAATGACCACATTATTTCTAGGACTAAATGACCACATTATTTCTAGGACCAAATGACCACATTATTTCTAGGACCAAATTACCACATTATTTCTTAGACCAAATGACCACATTATTTCTAGGACTAAACGACCACATTATTTCTAGGACCAAATGACCACATTATTTCTACGACTAAATGACCACATTATATCTAGGACCAAATGAACACACTATTCATAGGATTAATGATGTTTTGTTCATCTTCTGTATCACGATTCTATGAAAAGACATCGTTTTCCTTTTGCTCTTTTTGTGGTCTTGGTGTGTCAAGAGAAAATAAAAATATTGGTGAATTACTATTACTAAAAATAACACCAAAGCCGTTACTTGGAGATGAGATAGGAACCGCAAAGTCTACCAAGCCCCGAGAAATGGCAAATGGAAACATTAGAACCCCTTAAGACAACGATGTCATGAGGGGAGGAGTTGTATTTAGGGCCAATCCATCAATGTTTTAGTGCCACTCCATCAATGTTGTATTTAGGGCCACTACATCAATGTTGTATTTAGGGCCACTCCATCAATGTTGTATGAAGGGCAACTCCATCAATGTTGTATTTAGGGGCACCTTCAGCAACGTATGACGGTACTGGTACTGTACTGTATGACGGTACTGTACAGTATGACGGTACTAGTGCTGTACTGTATGACGGTACTGGTGCTGTACTGTATGAATGTACTGGTGCTGTACTGTATGACGGTACTAGCTGTACTGTATGACGGTACTGGTGCTGTACTGTATGAATGTACTGGTGCTGTACTGTATGACGGTACTAGTGCTGTACTGTATGTCGGTACTAGTGTTGTACTGTATGAATGTACTGGTGCTGTACTGTATGACGGTACTAGTGCTGTACTGTATGACGGTACTGGTGCTGTACTGTATGACGGTACTGGTGCTGTATTGTATGATTGTACTGGTGCTGTACTGTATGACGGTACTGGTGCTGTAATGTATGACGGTACTGGTACTGTACTGTATGACGGTACTAGTGCTGTATTGTACAACAGATACCATGAGACGACCCCGTACTTTTGATATTTTTATGGGTTAAAATGTCGTCTTATGCCCAAGGATATAGATCCTTTATATTCCATCAAATGTATTATCAGGTCAAACCAAATGTTTATATCCAGGGTTCAAATGAACTTTAGACCGTCACCCCGGTAGAGTCCGGCCCAAGAGTTGAGTAACACTAACTCTCCAGGGTAGGAGGCGCGCTACATCTCGTGCCGTCTCAATGGGCAGCATCACGTGACCAACTAACCCATCACGTGGTGTTTAGGGAGTTTAGATATTCAGATTTGGGGATGAGTGTTGGCTATCAGCATGACCACGTGACATGTGACTGCGTTAACAAAGCGGCTCTACACGTCAGCGGCTGGCCATGATGTCTAACATCTCAGACACAAGATGTTAATCATCAGGGCTTCCCAGGGCTTTCTCCATACATTAGCCGACACGATGGCTCACTTCAAACAATGCTGGACTCACAAGAGTGGAGCAAGATAAGTTTAGGGTTGTAACAGCAAGTAATACAACATATCTCTAGGCTAAATGTCTTCCTTGGCACACAATACAACATATCTCTAGGCTAAATGTCTTCCTTGGCATACAATACAACATATCTCTAGGCTAAATGTCTTCCTTGGCAGACAATACAACATATCTCTAGGCTAAATGTCGTCATCGGCAGACAATACAACATATCTCAAGGCTTAATGTCTTTCTTGGCACACAATACAACATATCTCTAGGCTAAATGTCTTCCTTGGCAGACAATACAACATATCTCTAGGCTAAATGTCGTCATCGGCAGACAATACAACATATCTCTAGGCTAAATGTCTTCCTTGGCACACAATACACTAAGACCCAATTATTCATTTAGTTTTTATGTATTAGATTTACTTGTGATTATCAAATATTTAAGATAACACCTGTAGTGGATTTTGGATGTAGTTAATAATGAGTTAGAGATTCTAGTGGTAACTGAGGCGGGGGGGGGGGGTTACATTATATCTCTAGACGCCGAAATACAGGGGCGCTAAAACCATACTAACGTCAGTATCTTATAATAAGTGAACAAAAGTGTAAATGTAGGGCTCTAATTTTACACATTTTCTCCGGGTAAAAACTATACTATTTACACCTCACAGGGGGGGGGGTAATTGATATGAAATATGAGAGATGTATGTAACATTTTAAAAGTATGTCCCACCAACAAGCCAACTAAACTTGCACACAGACCCTAGTCCCACCAACAAGCCAACTAAACTTGCACACAGACCCTAGTCCCACCAACAAGTCAACTAACCTTGCACACAGATCCTAGTCCCACCAACAAGCCAACTAACCTTGCACACAGATCCTAGTCCCACCAACAAGCCAACTAAACTTGCACACAGATCCTAGTCCCACCAACAAGCCAACTAAACTTGCACTAGTGCTGTACTGTATGACGGTACTGGTGCTGTACTGTATGACGGTACTGGTGCTGTACTGTATGACGGTACTGGTGCTGTACTGTATGACGGTACTGGTGCTGAAATGTATGACGGTACTGGTGCTGTACTGTATGACGGTACTAGTGCTGTACTGTATGACGGTAGAGATGCTGTACTGTATGACGGTACTGATGCTGTACTGTATGAAGGTACTGGTGCTGTACTGTATGACGGCACTGGTGCTGTACTGTATGACGGTACTGGTGCTGAACTGTATGACGGTACTGGTACTGTACTGTATGACGGTACTAGTGCTGTACTGTATGACGGTACTGGTGCTGAACTGTATGACGGTACTGGTGCTGTACTGTATGACGGTACTAGTGCTGTACTGTATGACGGTACTGGTGCTGACCTGTATGACGGTACTGGTGCTGACCTGTATGACGGTACTAGTGCTGTACTGTATGACGGTACTGGTGCTGACCTGTATGGCGGTACTGTACTGTATGACGGTACTGTTGCTGACTTGTATGACGGTACTGGTGCTGACCTGTATGACGGTACTAGTGCTGTACTGTATTACGGTACTGGTGCTGAACTGTATGACGGTACTGTACTGTATGACGGTACTGTACTGTATGACGGTACTAGTGCTGACCTGTATGACGGTACTAGTGCTGTACTGTATGACGGCACTGGTGCTGTACTGTATGACGGTACTGGTGCTGTACTGTATGACGGTACTGGTGCTGTACTGTATGATGGTACTAGTGCTGTACTGTATGACGGTACTATTGCTGTACTGTATGAATGTACTGGTGCTGTACTGTATGACGGTACTAGTGCTGTACTGTAGGACGGTACTGTTGCTGTACTGTATGACGGTACTGGTGCTGAACTGTATGACGGTACTAGGGCTGTACTGTATGACGGTACTGGTGCTGTACTGTATGACGGTACTGGTGCTGTACTGTATGACGGTACTGGTGCTGTACTGTATGACGGTACTGGTGCTGTACTGTATGACGGTACTGGTGCTGTACTGTATGACGGTACT
>MUZC01002595.1:245727-258551 GCA_002072015.1 Radix auricularia
CCTAGTCCCACCAACAAGCCAACTAAACTTGCACACAGACCCTAGTCCCACCAACAAGCCAACTTAACTTCTTGCACACAGACCCTAGTCCCACCAACAAGCCAACTTAACTTCTTGCACACAGACCCTGGTCCCACCAACAAGCCAACTTAACTTCTTGCACACAGACCCTGGTCCCACCAACAAGCCAACTTAACTTCTTGCACACAGACCCTGGTCCCACCAACAAGCCATGGGTTATCAATAGTTCCCTGACTCTGAGAGAGAGTGACAGCTACTGTCCCGGGAGTCAAGACCAAACCACAGATTTTGTCCAGGCCACCGGTTCATCCAGGCTCGAGGTTGAAAACAAAAGACACTTAGCTAAAATAGATTTGTCAAATCTCCGAATGGCCGTAATGTTGTCGCCGCCCCCACCCCTTCTCCTTGCCCATCTTGACTGATGTTTTCTTAAATGAACTTTGAACCCAGCTCAGCTCAAGGCGATCCGAATCGATACCTATCCTCCGAACTCGTGAGAACATCCGGAATCGATACTGTCCTTGCCGATTTCTGCCATGTATCGCCTAGAGATCTACATAATTTAAACGAGCTCTACGCCTACACTGCCTGGTATGACATCCCCCCCACCCCCGTTACGTCAGAGTACCTGTCAATACTTGATTAACCCCTGCTCACTCCTTAGCACCGTGTACTACAAACAAGGGCAGGCAACTCCGTGATAAGTCACGCAAGTTGTATCGTTTACTTTCGTGTACTCGCCACACAGGCCCCTGCCGCCCCTGCCCCTACCCACTTTCCCCACCCCCTGTCCCATGCTGTTACAGATAGTTGTGTAACTGGGCTACACTCTACTTTATTCCTCTTACCAGTCCAAACTACTACGTCATCAGCTCCACTCAAGGGCAGACAATCACTCTCGAATCAAAGTACAGAATCGATAGTTCATAAAGCGGGATAATCCTAACTGTTGAGTCAATATTTGGACGTACAGACAGACGGAAGCTCGCCTGACACGGGGCAGCTGTTTAAAGAGAGTGTCACAAGCCTTCAGCTGGCAGATTTGCCAGTCAATTATGTCAGGCACTGTTGTGACATGTGCCCTAATATAAACTTAAACCCTGGGCATTTATTGTAAGCATAATGATGGGAAATGAGAATTATTGGAAGGGAGGGCGTAGCTGGAAGCAGCAGTTGGGACAAAGATGTGGACCAAGAATTGGGACCAAGATGTGGACCGAGAATTGGGACGAAGATGTGGACCAAGAATTGGGACAAAGATGTGGACCAAGAATTGGGACCAAGATGTGGACCGAGAATTGGGACCAAGATGTGGACCAAGAATTGGGACCAAGATGTGGACCAAAAATTGGGACCAAGATGTGGACCAAGAATTGGGACCAAGATGTGGACCAAGAATTGGGACCAAGATTTGGACCAAGAATTGGGACCAAGATATGACCAAGAATTGGGACCAAGATGTGGACCAAGAATTAGGTCCAAGAGTTGGGACCAAGATGTGGACCAAGAATTGGGACCAAGATGTGGACCAAGAATTGGGACCAATATGTGGACCAAGAGTTGGGACCAAGATGTGGACCACGAGTTGGGACCAAGATGTGAACCAAGAGTTGGGATCAAGATGTGGACCAAGAATTGGGACCAAGATGTGGACCAAGAGTTGGGACCAAAATGTGGACCAAGAATTGGGACCAAGATGTGGACCAAGAGTTGGGATCAAGATGTGGACCAAGAGTTGGGACCAAGATGTGGACCAAGAATTGGGACCAAGATGTGGACCAAGAGTTGGGACCAAGATGTGGACCAAGAATTGGGACCAAGATGTGGACCAAGAGTTGGGATCAAGATGTGGACCAAGAATTGGGATCAAGATGTGGACCAAGAGTTGGGACCAAGATGTGGACCAAGAATTGGGACCAAGATGTGGACCTAGAGTTGGGACCAAGAATTGGGACCAAGATGTGGACCGAGAGTTGTGACCAAGATGTGGACCAAGAGTTGGAACCAAGAGTTTGGACCAAGAGTTGGAACCAAGAGTTTGGACCAAGATGTGGACCCAGAATTGGGACCAAGATTTGGGACCAAGATGTGGACCAAGAGTTGGGACTAAGATGTGGATCAAGAGTTGGGACCAACTGTTAGGACCGATAGGTGGGATTGTGAGAAAAAAATGAGGACTTAACCTCGAGATAGAAAAAAAAAAAAGTGGGGGGATGAATATAAAAATGACATTTTTTGTTCAATAGTTAGGTCTTTTATAACACAAGTAAGAAGACTTAACTGTTGCTAGACTCTAATACAATTTTAAAAATTAGCTTTGTGCCCAACGAAAAATTTTGCCATGGACCAACAATTTATAACGTAGTTAGAATTTTAGTAATAAATTGAACGCTTTTTTATATGACAGAAACAATACTCGTACAGTTTTCTAGCATATAAAAACAAGAACCCCTTCCACCAATGCCTAACAAACCCTGTAGAAACCCTTCCACCAATGTCTAACAACCCCTGTAGAACCCCTTCCACCAATGTCTAACAACCCCTGTAGAACCCCTTCCACCAATGTCTTGCAAACCCTGTAGAACCCCTTCCACCAATGTCTAACAACCCCTGTAGAACCCCTTCCACCAATGTCTAACAAACCCTGTAGAACCCCTTCCACCAATGTCTAACAACCCCTGTAGAACCAATTCCACCAATGTCTAACAACCCCTGTAGAACCCCTTCCACCAATGTATAACAACCCCTGTAGAACCCCTTCCACCAATGTCTAACCACCACTATAAACAGTGCACCCAATCGTTAATGTCCCTTAACCTGTGACAACCTTGTAACTAAGGAACTGCTATCATTGTCACAGTAGCCCTGAAACTTCCTCATGAAATATGTGTTTGCCATCACAGACCAGCTAACACATCATGGAGTACGTTTGTGGTAGTGAAGGGATTATGGAGTACTTTGGTGGTAGTGAAGGGGTCATTGAATATCTGTGTGGTGGTGATCTAATGTGTCCTCTGTAAAGCCATAGTGTTTATCAAACGTGTTGTCTCTACAGCCATAGTGTTTATCTGTGTCCTTCTCTCTACAGCCATAGTGTTTATCTGTGTCATTCTCTCTACAGCCATAGTGTTTATCTGTGTCCTTCTCTCTACAGCCATAGTGTTTATCTGTGTCCTTCTCTCTACAGCCATAGTGTTTATCGAATGTGTCCTTCTCTCTACAGCCATAGTGTTTATCAAATGTGTAAGATTCTTTCTAAAAAAATAATCTATAAAATATTTTAAAACACTAATACTCAGAGGGGATACCCCAAAAAAATATTTTTTCATCCACAAAAAGTTAATTTTTAAAAATACTTCCAACTTTGAGCCATAAAATTTACGTAATCAAAATCACCAACCTATACTATACTCATACTTGACTGTGTGATCACCCACCAAACTCTTCCATCACACGGAATCAAACATTTTATTTGTATACACTTCACAAGTAGAATTCACTACATTAGGAAACAACGTTCGTATTTCGCAAAAATCTCGACTCAAATTTTTAGTTAAAAAAAAAAACTGGTGTTTATTTAATGAACTATTTGTAAAATACTATGAAGAAATAGAGGATAAATATTACCGTTTGGTCCCCAAGATTGACAACTGAACAGTAGAGAACCGCTGTGTCCCCTTCACTATAAGACAGTGTTGTTGGAACGTCCATCATTGAAGGAAGGGGCAAAGACGATCTCCCTTTGCTGATATCTGGCCAAAGCAGAAATAGAGGATTGCTAGAAGAGAATTGATGCAATTATCTAATATTATTTAGAGGTTTTAATCTCTAAAAATTAGAATGAATACATAATACCGTAACTTAACACAGATTAAAATAAGGTTTTCATTATAGAGTTGGACTTCGAGGCATTAAACATCACACAAGCGTTCGTAAGTAATTGGGGGTAGTGAAGGGATCATGGAGTACTTTGGTGGTAGTGAAGGGATCATAGAGTAATTTGGTGGTAGTGAAGGGATCATGGAGTACTTGGGTGGTAGTGAAGGGATCATAGAGTACTTTGGTGGTAGTGAAGGGATCATGGAGTACCTTGGTGGTAGTGAAGGGATCATGGAGTATTTTGGTGGTAGTGAAGGGATCATGGAGTACCTTGGTGGTAGTGAAGGGATTATGGAGTATTTTGGTGGTAGCGAAGGGATCATGGGGTACTTTGGTGGTAGTGAGGGGATTATTGAATATCTTGGTGGAAGTGAAGGGATTATATAATAATCTTATGTTTATTGCTGTAACTGTGATGATAAGCGATTAACTTTCTTCATGCCATTGCCTCGTTTAATTCACAGCGACCAAAAAAATAAACACAATGTCATTCGAGAGCCATGTTCCCTTTCCCTCTCACATCCGAGACGAATAAATAGCAGGTCATTCGGCCGATTTGTCTAACAGAACAGCGTCTATGATATTATCTGACCATTAACATACACATTCGCTAACATGCCCTGGCCAATTCGATCAGACCAGTGTTGGAGTTTAATGACTTAAATGCGAAGCACTGCCCAGCAAAGCACTGCCCAACAGAGCACTGCCCAACAGAGCACTGCCCAACAGAGCACTGCCCAACAAAACACTGCCCAACAGAGCATTGCCCAACAGAGCACTGCCCAATAAAGCACTGCCCAATAAAGCACTGCCCAACAAAGCACTGCCCAACAGACCACTGCCCAATAAAGCACTGCCCAATAAAGCACTGCCCAATAAAGCACTGCCCAACCAGCTCATATTTCAACTGGCGAGACCATAACAGGGATTCGAACTGCCGTCAATGCAGCTTAGCCTCTGAAACAGTACTACACCTGTTAACTTCGTGTCCCACGCTGCACGTAGTCGGGAAACCCAAAGAGTCTCAACGTAAAGACAGTGTTGTATAGCACTGCTCGGCGGATGAAGCAACGTAAAGACAGTGTTGTATCGCACTGCTCGGCGGATGAAGCAACGTAAAGACAGTGTTGTATCGCACTGCTCGGCGGATGAAGCCACGTAAAGACAGTGTTGTATCGCACTGCTCGGCGGATGAAGCAACGTAAAGACAGTGTTGTATCGCACTGCTCGGCGGATGAAGCAACGTAAAGACAGTGTTGTATCGCACTGCTCGGCGGATGAAGCAACGTAAAGACAGTGTTGTATCGCACTGCTCGGCGGATGAAGCAACGTAAAGACAGTGTTGTGTCGCACTGCTCGGCGGATGAAGCAACGTAAAGACAGTGTTGTATCGCACTGCTCGGCGGATGAAGCAACGTAAAGACAGTGTTGTATCGCACTGCTCGGCGGATGAAGCAACGTAAAGACAGTGTTGTATGGCACTGCTCGGCGGATGAAGCAACGTAAAGACAGTGTTGTATGGCACTGCTCGGCGGATGAAGCAACGTAAAGACAGTGTTGTATCGCACTGCTCGGCGGATGAAACAGGTTGCCTAGATATTAGCCAAGGCTTTAAGAGACTAAGTCTCAGGCCAAAAGAAAATGTAGGAGAAGATTCATACCTTCACAACAACTGCGTCTGAACAACAATATACACACCATCTCAAAAACTGTCTAAATCTTTTAACATATCATCTCAAAAACTATGTCTAAACATTTAAACATACCATCTCAAAAACTATGTGTAATTATTTAAACATACCATCTCAAAAACTATGAGTAAATATTTAAACATACCATCTCAAAAACTATGTGTAAATATTTAAACATACCATCTCAAAAAACTATGTCTAAATATTTTAACATACCATCTCAAAAACTATGTGTAAATATTTAAACATACCATCTCAAAAACTATGTGTAAATATTTAAACATATCATCTCAAAAACTATGTGTAAATATTTAAACATACTATCACAAAAACTATGTGTAAATATTAAACATACCATCTCAAAAACTATGTGTAAATATTTAAACATACCATCTCAAAAACTATGTGTAAATATTTAAACATACCATCTCAAAAACTATGTGTAAATATTTAAACATACTATCTCAAAAACTATGTCTAAATATTTTAACATACCATCTCAAAAACTATGTCTAAATATTTTAACATACCATCTCAAAAACTATGTCTAAATATTTTAACATACCATCTCAAAAATTATGTGTAAACATTCCATTTCATATAACAATAATCTTTTCACTATAACCATTACATAACGCAGTATTTTACTCGAACGATATTGACGGGTTCTCAAATGCCAAGACATTGAGGTCAGTAACTCGACTTTTTTCGCCACTGAGAGATTTGGTCTAATTTCCCATGAGGTTTACATACGGGATTGTTTCCTCCATGTCTTTCCCTCCCCTCTCTCAACATAAAGTGAATTCTTCCACCCCTTCACCTTTCTCTCTCTCACCCGTCACCGTGGCTCTAATTTGTGTCGACCGATTAAAACCAGTTATCCTCAGATATCTGGCAGTTTTTTTTTAGATAAAATCCCAGCCGCATGTCGATTGTGAATGACATCCTTGCTGCCCCAGCACATGTCAATAGTGAATGACATCCTTGCTGTCCCAGCACATGTCAATAGTGAATGACATCCTTGCTGTCCCAGCACATGTCAATAGTGAATGACATCCTTGATGTCCCAGCACATGTCAACAGTGAATGAGATTCTAGCTGTCCTAGCACATGTCAATAGTGAATGACATCCTTGCTGTCCCAGCACATGTCAACAGTGAATGAGATCCTTGCTGCCCCAGCACATGTCAATAGTGAATGACATCCTTGATGTCCCAGCACATGTCAACAGTGAATGAGATTCTAGCTGTCCTAGCACATGTCAATAGTGAATGACATCCTTGCTGCCCCAGCACATGTCAATAGTGAATGACATCCTTGATGTCCCAGCACATGTCAACAGTGAATGACATCCTTGCTGTCCCAGCACATGTCAATAGTGAATGACATCCTTGCTGTCCCAGCACATGTCAATAGTGAATGAGATTCTTGCTGTCCCAGCACATGTCAATAGTGAATGAGATCCTTGCTGTCCCAGCACATGTCAATAGTGAATGAGATTCTAGCTGTCCCAGCACGTGTCAATAGTGTATGACATCCTTGCTGTCCCAGCACATGTCAAAAGTGAATGACATCTTTGCTGCCCTAGCACATGTCAATAGTGAATGAGATTCTAGCTGTCCCAGCACATGTCAATAGTGAATGAGATCCTTGCTGTCCCAGCACATGTCAATAGTGAATGAGATTCTAGCTGCCCTAGCACATGTCAATAGTGAATGACATCCTTGCTGCCCTAGCACATGTCAATAGTGAATGACATCCTTGCTGTCCCAGCACATGTCAATAGTGAATGAGATTCTAGCTGTCCTAGCACATGTCAATAGTGTATGACATCCTTGCTGTCCCAGCACATGTCAATAGTGAATGAGATTCTAGTTATCCTGAGCGTATGTCATTTTGGTGATGAAATCCACGCTGTTGGGACATAGCTCAATTGTAAATGACGTAACTGTCCAGGCATATATCAACCGCCAATGCTACCCTTGGCACATGCCAGTTTGGGAATTAGCGCCTGTCAAATTATAAATTTTCACTGGAAAACAAAAATTTGATTGGCGACCTCTCTTAGGTCAAAGTTCAATCTTTTGTGGCAAAAATCAGCAAGTGACCAGCTGCGATAAGAGTAAGCGTCCTTTGCCTTTAGTGATGGCGAACAGATTTTGAGACATTTAAATTAGACACAGTTCAGGCTTGATAGAGTGCTGGTGAGACATAGTGCTGGTGCGATAGAGTGCTGGTGAGACTGATGAGATAGAGTGCTGGTAAGATAGAGTGCTGGTGATATAGAGTGCTGGTAAGATAGAGTGATGGTGAGATAGAGTGCTGGTGAGATAGAGTGATGGTGAGATATAGTGCTTGTGAGATAGAGTGCTGGTGAGATAAAGTGCTGGTGAGACTGGTGAGATAGAGTGCTGGTGAGATAGAGTGCTGGTAATATAGAGTGCTGGTAAGATAGAGTTCTGGTGAGATAGAGTGCTGGGGAGATAGAGTGCTGGTGAGATAGAGTGTTGGTAAGATAGAGTGCTGGTGAGATAGAGTGCTGGTAAGATAGAGTGCTGGTAAGATAGAGTGCTGGTGAGATAGACTGCTGGTGAGATAGAGTGCTGGTGAGATAGAGTGATGGTGAGATAGAGTTCTGGTGAGATAGAGTGCTGGAGAGATAGAGTGCTGGTGAGATAGAGTGTTGGTAAGATAGAGTGCTGGTGAGATAGAGTGCTGGTGAGATAGAGTGCTGGTGAGATAGAGTGCTGGTTTTACAGCAGATTTATTTATCCATCATTAAATTTTTCACATACTGCTTGTCATTATTAACAGGAAGTCTATTAATAGAATCTATTTATAACTCATCCACTCCCGGAGTTGCCAAGAGGACAACTAGTTATTTTTGTTATTACTTTTACAGCGAAGGAGCTTATACAAATTAACTAAAGCCTGTTTAAAACGTCAATTTTATAAAATTTATATATATAAAAATCAAAGTATGTCTGTGTGTGTGTGTGTGTGTGTGCTTGTCCTTTATATTTATAGCCGACTAAACCATTCATCCGGTCGTCATGAACATTTTTGAGACTGTTGAGTACCCTTCCGGAATGGTAACTGGCTACTTTTTTTCTCCATTTAACTCTAAAGGGGCGCCGGGGGCCCATAATGTCAATTTTTGCTTATATGAGCAATATAAAAATTAGTTTAAGCGCTAACTACTTGCTATATTTATGAATCTTAACCAAACTTTGTATATAAATACTTGATAAGTAGTATTAAAATACCATAGTGCACTAAACTCCTAATGACAACTCCTTCGGGGCTGGGGGCCCAAAATACCTGTTTTCGTAAACGTTTAAGATTTTATTCCCCAATCAATTATTAAAGGTCTTGACATATAATGATAAATGTATCTATTATTATCCTTATTCAAATGAACAGATGTTTTGAACTTTATATATTGCCCTGATTGGGCCCTGGGGCCCTTAATGTCATTTTTTTTCTTATATGAGCTATATAAAAATTAGTTTGTGCATCAGCTACTTGCTATATTGATTAATTTTAACCAAACTTTGTGTATAAATACTTGATAGCCAATATTGAAATACCATAGGACACTAAACTCCTAATTGCAACTCCTTAGGGGCTAGGGGCCCAAACTACCTGTTTTTGTAACAGTTTAAGATTTTATTCCCCAATCAATTATGAAAGGTCTTGACAAATAATTATAAAGTTACCCATTATTATCCATATTCAAATGAACAGATGTTTTGAACTTTATATCTTGCCCTAAATAGGTCCTGGGTCTCTTAATGGTTTTTTGTTTGTGTGTGTGTGTGTGTGTGTGTGCGTGTGTGCGTGCGTGCGTGCGTGCGCGCGCGTGTGCGTGTGCGTGTGCGTGTGTCTGTGTGTGTCTGTGTGTGTCTGTGTGTCTGTGTGTCTGTGTGTCTGTGTGTGTCTGTGTGTCTGTGTGTGTCTGTGTGTGTCTGTGTATCTGTGTGTCTGTGCGTGTGCGTGTGCGTGTGCGTATGCGTGCGTGCGTGCGTGCTTGCGTGCGTGCGTGCGTGTGCGCTTTTATGAGCAATATAAAAATAGTTTAAGCGCTAGCTACTTGGTAAATTGATGGATCTTTTCAGTAAATGTTTAAGATATTTTGCCCATTAAAATTTTAATGGTCTTGACAAATAATTACAAATATATATGTTATCATGCAAATTGAAATGAACTGGTATTTTCAACTTTAAATCTTGCACTTAATGGGCCCCATCATGTCATTTATTTTTGTAGTTTAAATAATTTTATGCGTTAAGTTTTGTGTAAAAGGAAAGCCACCACTTTATCATCTTTTAAAACTCTAGTAAGAATACAGGACTAAACACAAACCATAGAAATACGTAGGACGCAATAATCTTCTGTACAGAAGGAGCGTCTGTAACATATAAGATAAGATAAGATAAAGAATTGATCTAAAACAAAAATTTTAAATAAAATCTTGGTAGCCTATATTAAAATGATATAGGGCACTGAACTTCTAATGTCAATTCCTTCTGGGCGGGGGCCCCGAATGTGTGTTTTTGGTATATGCTTAACATATTTTCCCCATTTTATTTTTATAAATATAGTGGAATATAGGCCTATTCATGATGAAACTGAATTAAAATTAACAGCTATTTAAAATTGACAACTTGCACAGAATGGGCACAAGGGCCCTTAAAAGTCATTTTTTCCTTATATTACCTTTATAAAAATTAGTACTAGCTTAAGTTACTGAGAAAATAACGTATCTTACCAATCTTAGCACATAAAAACTCAAGAGTCTATAAATAATAACTATAGGGAACTGAACTCTTTATGTTCATTGCCTCGGGCAGGCGTCCCTAAATGTTTTTGTAATGCACGTCAATAATTTAATTTCCCAATCTATTTTACACAATGAGAAACATAGCTTGAGTACAAATTATCACTCATTTTAGACCCTGCCCTTTAATGTCGTTTTTTTTTTTTTTCTAAGCTTTTAAATCATTATTTTATTTATCCTTTTGCTATGAAACTTGGACTTTTTTGCACACTTACGTGTAGGTTTCTGGCATAATTGTTTGTAAAACATATCACACATTGGATTCTTAAATAGTCATTTTTACTGAGATCGTTGCAACGCACAAACGGGTCTGCTAGTTTTAAATAAAAATGTATGGTTATATTATGTGATTCCAGCAACAAAGCCCGTCTAAGGATGTTCTGCCATCGTTTCGGTGCCATATTGTCTTGGAGTAACAGTAGTGATTAGCAGGAGTGAGACACTTCAAGATGGGAACACAGTACTGAATGATGAAAAAGATACTGCACCAAGAATAACTCGTTTTGAACGTCCGCGTAAATTTGTTCAATAAGTAAATGAGATTTAATTTTTCTCCGCTAGTGATTGGCTGTAGGAGTCTTTAGGAGTTTGAGGTACCAATCGCTATCGAGGACCGCACAGAAAACTGCATTTTATTATTCTTTGTGCCACGGAAATTAATGATTAATTATTCGATTAATCGTTAAAATTTTTAACGCTTAAATTGTTTTTCGATTAATTAACATATCACTTACAAATTATTGGAAGTCAAAAAGTAAAAAAAGAAAAAAGTGGCCGTAAAATAATAAATTTCCTGACGAATGCATGAACATTTTAGTTTTAAACTATTGACTGACGGGAATATTCAGAGTGCTGATAAAATTTGCCTATCATGTTTCCAACACTTAGTCTACATATCAAACCAAATGAAAGGCGTATTAAGCTAAAGGCAGTAATGGAGTATGACTCAGAAACAGAAAATTACGACAGCTCTTCTGATGAATTACTGCGTTACAAAATGAAGATGAAAGTTCCTGAATCCATTAACCCTCTACAATGGTGGAAACCTAATGAACAACGATAGCCGAAAATGTCAACCCTCGCCAAGACTCTTTTCTGTATACAAGTTAACTCTGTTCAATGTCAATGATTGTTCAGCTCGGTTGGTTATATTGTCAATTAGACACACTCATCAATTGAAGCAATTAATGTCAACACACTTTACTTTTTGCGTAGTTGACATATAAAGGAGACATTACAGTGTTATTTAGATTTCCAACATGGACGTTTAACAATTTAATAAGTGTTACTTATAACATAAATTTTAATTTTTGGCTTTAATCGAAATTAACGAATAATTGATATGTAATTGTTCAAAAGTTAACTATTAAGTCTGAATTAATCGTCAACATTCCTAATTAGTATAGATATTATATTATGCGAAATAGAACGTCCTAGCGAATATGAATGTCAGTATCAGTGACTCTACTCTAGAGTGAATTTTATTCATTCATGCTGTTTACTAGTTATACTAATGGTGTAATTATGATTTAAGTCATAATCTTAGTATTAGTTTATTACTAATAAATACTGAGGCATTTATTTTTATAAGGACCAAGGAAAACAATTCATACTCAAATAAATATCAGTTAATATTTAATACTTGAAAGGACAACAATTCCTATTATCTTAGGACTGGTGTTTACTTCTATTGAGCGGCCGCTTACCCTCGTCTTTTAAAATATTTAGGCTCATTTCCATTAGTTTTAAGTCTTCTGTATGCTAATAATTTATTCAGCTGCAAAACTAAGTGTAAAAAAAAGTTTTTCGGGTATGGGTTTATTGATCCTGGACTTGTATCAGTTACAAACAAACCAAAAAAAACCAACCCGCCCCTCACCCAACCATAACAAGAGACAGATGCACTACTGAGGTCAGTGGTGTGGGACCGCCCTCATATACAGATGGAAACCATTAGTTGAGAAAGCAGACAAGCACCACATTGTAAATAACGGGGCTGTGAGCTTTTATGTGTTGTTGTGTTTAAACACAACTTAATCCACTCTGAATGAGCCTTGAAATAAAGCGCCACACACATTTGTGTCAATAACTTATTGCTCTTCGGGCGACTGTTTTTGTCTGTCCTTTGTCTTCCCTGGTGGGTCTGTTCGTTTGTTTGTTGTCAACATTCGTGAGTGTTGCTAGCTTGGACTTTAGTGTTTGCTTTTTTATTTTATCCCATAAAATGAATGTTGATTTGTATCTAACGGTGCAGCCATAGAGTTAGTCAATCAGTGATTGGTGCTGACATTAGTCAATCAGTGATTGGTGCTAACATTAGTCATTCAGTGATTGGTGTTAACATTAGTCATTAAGTGATTGGTGCTAACATTAGTCATTAAGTGATTGGTGCT
>MUZC01002595.1:273671-287514 GCA_002072015.1 Radix auricularia
AATACGAAGGGTGAAACGTTATTTACTGAATTAAAAAGATTTTACGGTGAAAATGCTATACTCTTGACTACTATCATTTCTGTTGTTACTTACAGAGCTCCGGCAATGTTAGGAAGATACCGAGGCTTTCTGGTATACTTAAAACAAGCTGTACCACAATGTATGTTCAGTGCAGTGTGCCATTCATCGACATTATTTAGTTGCAAATATCTTAGTGAACGTTTGAATGGATCACTAGATTATGTCATTAGAGCAGTTAATAAAATCAAAAAGATATGTCTATAATGAGATATTGTTTGCTAAACTTTGATGAAGACTTGCTTGCCTTCTGTCAACACTTGACGGCTCTTCATGCAGACCTGAACTAAAGATTTGGAGACATTCTTCAATTGGATATTTCCGACTGGGTGTTGAACCCTTTTGCTCGGGGACAAAATAAGATAACAGACATAGATGAATCCATACTAATGCAGGTGCAACTTATGGATATTGAATTATCAACAAATGAGAAACTTAAACTAATGTTTGAACAAGGATACCACAAATTCTAGTTACAAAATTATTTTTTTTTAAATCCCAATTCATATCCTCCATTAATGGTTATTGTACAAAAGTTTTTTACTGCTTTCCAGTCTTCCTATTTGGTATAACGTGGATTCAGTGTAGTTTTGAACCTCATATGAAACAAAATAAACCGGCTTGACATTAGTGCTTGTGGGGATTTGCGTTAGCTACTCACAAACATTGACCCTGACATAAATACACTCATAAAATCATAAAAATCTCATCAAGCTCAAGTTAAATTCAAAGAAATGATTCTTTAACAAAAAATTTTTTTTTTTAATTAATAAGTAAATTTGTATACTATACATTTATGTAGCTTTTTCACTTGGGGGTCCGTGGGCAAGTTTTGACTATAAAAGGGGTCCGCGGTTAAAAAAAAGTTTGGGAACCACTGGTCTAGATAGATTTTAATTACCTTAGATATTAAGAATCATAATATTATTATTCATTGAGGTGGTAAATCAATAGTCAGTAAATAAATCTAGTAATTCATTATTTTTGTATTATATTTCTTTTTAAGATTTGGAAATTTCACATAGGAGACTTTTATCACAGAATTTGTCAAGCGACTCGGAAGTGTACAATGGTTTACGGTAGTTTAGTCAGGAAGTAGCGCGTGATAATGGCCAGTGTTAAGTCAATAAGTTCAGGAAATGCGATCTCCCCCTAGGCAGGCTATGCTAATGTGGTCAAGAGACGGTCCACGCTAATCGATGCCTTACAGTCATTGAGTTGTGAGAGCGGACTGAAGGCTGGTCTACGGTAATTAAGAGGAGAAGAGGAGTGTCCGTCTGGCGGAGAGAGTGACCAACTCAATTAGAGCCCCGTCCGATCTCTTGTAAGCATAATTCTTGTAGGCAAATGGATCGCCTTTCACGTGATGGGCAATGGCTGGGAGTCTGAATGCGCTTTAAAAATGTTTTATTAGACCAATATAAAAAATAGTCGCGTACGCACCTAATTCGCACCAAGAGTTGGCGGTGCGACCCGAGCAGACATAAACAGTTTAGCACCAATATCAGTAATTGACGTTACACTGTACTATTTGGAGATAATTTAAGTACCAGAACTGCAACAAATAAACATCACCTTGACACAAGATCTTATCTTATCTTATATGTTACAGGTGCTCCTTCAATATAGGGATGTTCATAATATGGCGGAAATCTATTAATAGAAATATTATATCTAAATTTATCTTTTATAAGGACAAATTCATAAAAAATTAATAAAAGATACGAGTTAATACGTGAATGTAGGTATATTGAGAATGATTGATCTTATCAGCTAATTTTTAATTCTTCGTTAATTTAAGACAGCTTATTGGACTTGCAAAATAAAAAACAATTTCGTAATTTTACTAAGCTAACAATTCTGAGAACATAGTGATTTGACTGTATTTATGCCTCAAAACTTTGTTTCGCTAAAACGTAGTCTAAAAAAAGAACATTACGAAATGAGCTATGACGTTTTCCGGTTTTAGAAATGAAGAACCTTATACAGAAGATTATTGCGTCCTACGCAAGATATTGTTATGAACATGGGTTTGTGAAGTCTAAATAACTGTATCTACATTTGTTGCATGACTGAAATAGAAACATGCTTCTTCTTCCCGAGACACAAGATTACACAAGACAAACAGTGTCCCGTCTCCCATCACTTCAATTGACGCGATCATATGGGTGTCAAGGACCTGGCAGTCACAGCTATTGTCTCGTGCACAAACACACAAACGCGGGTCAAGCTTGAAAACAGATTAATAGAAAATCACGGTACACTCGCCCCACATGGGATGAATGTGTTGTTTTCTTTGACCACCTAGGCGTTTGCCCCGCCCACTCTCTGCTTTCCTATATAAATTCGCTCTGTCATCTCTCAGTTTCACTTTCTTGGATTCTTTGGATTTCACCGCAGCTAAGTTTCTTAATTTTATTTTTTATTTCTATTTTCGTTTTATTTGTGTATTGTATGTTCGTTGAAAATGGCTCTTTGCCGGAACGTTCGCTGTTTTGTTACGTCCGGTCAGGCTAACCCTTACCTTGTTTACGTCTTTTCCATTTCATTTTTTATAAGCCTGGTTGCAGTCCTACCCCTCATTTTTGTTTACTTCTTCTTCCCGACCCACCACCCCAATATGTATATAATACATTAGATTATTATATAGTAAACATATTTATGCAAAGTGAAATCTCCGAAAGTCGAAAAAATACAAAAATACAAAAATACAAAAATACAAAAATACCACCTTACAGTCCTATCCAATGTTCTTTACATCAGAGAAAAAAACAAGCGCAGTAGGGAAATGACCTTTGTAGATCGACCAGAAGTAATGATTACTTTGGGGACAAATAAACAGAAAATCAAATATTGAATCTCTAAATACTAAACCGATATATTAATAAAAATGTACCGAAAATATTGATTAGAAGCGTGTAAGAATGTAATAACAAAATTAAATGTAAGAGTTAGTTATTTTTTTAATTAGTTATAATAGAAAGCACCCAGAAAGTTGATACATAGACGGATATTTACTCTATGTGGCAAGCATTGATATAGACAGTGTCCTAGTAACTAGAACTGATATAGACAGTGTCCTAGTAACTAGAACTGATATAGACAGTGTCTTGAGGAACCAGTAGATTTTACAACTTTCGAGGAATCTATCTGAAATCATCCAGTAAATTTTTAAGTTTACGAGCCATAGAATTTTATCATTTAATTTCAGTTTAAGTGCAAAGTCCTTTACCCGCCCCTGCAGCCCATGTTTCCCAAAACCTTTCTGTAAACCCCTTCAGTAAACCCCTTCTGTAAGCCCATTCTGTAAACCCCTTCAGTAAACCACTTCTGTAAACCACTTCTGTAAGCCCATTCTGTAAACTCCTTCTGTAAAACCCATTCTGTAAACCCCTTCAGTAAACCCATTCTGTAAACCCCTTCAGTAAACCCATTCTGTAAACCCCTTCTGTAAACCCCTTCAGTAAACCCCTTCTGTAAAACCCATTCTGTAAACCCCTCTACTTTTATAAAAATACAAAAAGCTATCACTTGTGGCGTCAATAAGGTGAGTGACACCATGGGAGAAGTCAACTATTTGACACCCCGTCCACGGCAAACAATGTGTTGTTGGTCACCCCAGAATTTAGAGGAAAAGCCCCCCCCCCCACCCCTTTCGGGCAGGAC
This sequence comes from Radix auricularia, assembly GCA_002072015.1. Taxonomy (NCBI): domain Eukaryota; kingdom Metazoa; phylum Mollusca; class Gastropoda; family Lymnaeidae; genus Radix; species Radix auricularia. Next base: position 277,416 of record MUZC01002595.1, read on the forward strand.
CACCCTTGACTACCTACGTCAATACCTGCGTCATTAGCTGGACTCTTGGGCCAAACACAAAAGATTTAATTATCGTATAAAAATATTTATGTGTCACGGACGTATCACAAAAGCGTTGGTTTTAGTTACGTGATTTTTTTTTTAATGTTGTTGATTTTACTACGCAATCAATGAAAATGCGAGTATACAAGTACAAGATAGAAATCCTTGAATCCACTCAAGTCAGAATTTGATATTTTAGCTGTCGTCAGAAACTCACATTCAGGAGTGATATCTGTTGTTTCCTGCTGTAGTAGTAAGTTTATGTCTGTTGTTTCCTGTTGTAGCAGCAAGTTTAATGCAGTCGTTGTACGGGTACTTCAATCTGCCAACATTTTGCGCTGTCATTACATGAGTACTTTAATTTAAGAACTGCTCATTGCTGGCATTGCGTATGTGCTTTAACCCTCCTAGAGTTCTCTGCCGTCTCAACTTGGACACTTTCATCAGCCCACTAATTAACTGCTGGCAGAACTTCAGTACTTTAATTTACCTACAGTTTCCTGTTGACCGACATCGTACGTGTCAACCTATCTTAACGTACATCTGACAGGTCAAGGCCACTGGACGAAGGTCACATGAGATCGATTCCCCCACACCAACTTTCTCTTTCGTGTCCCTTCCAAAAGTCTGATTTCCCTGACGACACAATGGCCGGCCACGGGCAACAACTGTGTATCACTTGGTCTTCGTCTGATATTATCCGTCCTTTTAATCTCCCCTTTTTCGTGTTGTTATCATTGATGAGTCTGGAATACTGTCTAAAAATGAGTAATGACAATTAGTATGTAATGGTTCTTACTAATAAGGCTAAAATATCCTTACCAATTCGATAGTAATGACAATCAGTATGTAATGGTTCTTACTAATAAGGCTAAAATATTCTTACCAATTCGATAGTAATGACAATCAGTATGTAATGGTTCTTACTAATAAGGCTAAAATATCCTTACCAATTCGATAGTAATGACAATTAGTATGTAATGGTTCTTACTAATAAGGGCTAAAATAGTCTTACCAATTCGATAGTAATGACAATCAGTATGTAATGGTTCTTACTAATAAGGCTAAAATATCCTTACCAATTCGATAGTAATGACAATTAGTATGTAATGGTTCTTACTAATAAGGCTAAAATAGTCTTACCAATTCGATACCATTGGACCAATAAGTATTTAATGTTTCTTACTACTTCTTCCAAATACGTCTAAATTAGTCTTACCAATTCGATTTAAGTGGACCAATAAGTATGTAGGCTAATGGATCTTACTACTTCTTACTAATGCGTCTAATTTAGTCTTACCAATTCGATACTAATGGACCAATAAGTATGTAATGGATCTTACTACTTTCTACTAATACATCTAAAATAGTCTTACCAATTCGATACTAATGGACCATTACGTATGTAATGACAAAAACTACATCACGAAGAAATCAGAACAGCGCCAATGAACAGCCGTGTTGCGAAGTCATGTTCGGAAACAAAGTGCGAAATGAACGGGCACAAACAGTGGCGTCGCTAGGGGGGTGCGGAGGGGCGGGCCGCCCCGGGTGACACCATCAGGGGGGTGACACCAGACTGTAAAACTCTATATATTCCCGTCATTTTGCACTGGAAAACTCGGAGGATTTCTATGGGTTAAATCATGAGGGGGTGACACCATGAGCTACCGCCCCGGGTGACACCATGAGCTACCGCCCCGGGTGACACCAACCCTAGTGACGCCTCTGGGCACAAACACAAACATTCTTAACAATTGAAATAGTAATGTCTTAGCTGGGGCTTGAGCTTCGACCTTCCGCGTGTTACTTGAACTTGAACTATCCCTTAACCCGACGCTGGGTCGTTGGGGCACCATTTTGAGCTGCGCACTAACTCATGCCAAGTGTCACGGTTCTGAGCTGCCTTCTGGGAATCGCTAAATGAAAGGCCGGTCCACTCTTTGATGTTGTCCTCCCAACTCTTCCTTGGCCTGCCTCTTTTCCTTCTTCCCTGGACTGTGCCTTGCAATATCGTCTTTGAGAGACCTCCAGATCTTGACACGTGTCCGTACCATCGTAGTTTCCTCTTTTTAATTGAGGTGAGAAGGTCCTCGTAAGGGCCAATGACAGCACTTATTTTGTCGCGGACCGCTTTGTTCGTGATGTGCGCCGTGTAGGAGATGTTTAATACCTTTCGAAAACATCTCATCTCAAGCGCACTAATTCATTTTTGGAGGTCTGCGGTGAGCGTCCAAGCCTCACAACCATAGAGGAAGACTGACATCGCCAGAGAGCGCATTAGTCGAATCTTTTATCTCAGGGAGAGCTTCTTGCTTTGCCAGATGTTTTTCAGTTTGCTTAGTGCTGCAGTTGTTTGGGCCGTTCTGGCGTGTTAAGCGAATGTAATAACCACTACACTACAGAGCAAAGCAATTGACCTCAATTGAATGCATCGTTGGTCTCGATGACCCCCCCCCCAATATGTGCGCTACCTTTTCTTGGCAGCTGATTGGTCTTTGGGGCATGAACGGGCCATGAGGAGAATTATATATTTAGTATATAGATTTGTAGACCTGACATGACGTCACAAAACAACGAACAGTTCGACATAAAGTCTTACTCGATTAACAAATAGACAAAAATTAAACGTGTAAAATCATAACAAAAGAAAGAGAACATGCAGGTAAACATAAAACGAGAAAATAGTAGCAGTCGGAATATCAGTGGCCAGTGTCAGTCAGGTCAGATATAGATAGTGGTTTATGGTCAGTAAATCCCAGGCCTTTTCTTCACATCTGCATCCAACCCCTTCTTTAGTCCACTGCATACAAGCAGAAATTAAAAGGAAGATTTTGATTCTGGAACAGAAACTAGACTCCGTATCAATAAAAAAAATCTCTGAAATGTCGTTATTTGAACCTTTGGTTTCATCTCGTGCATTGATAGTGTTCAACTCTTTTTGGGAGTAGTCATTGTACTAGACTACTAGTAAGTGTTTGGTTGTTGAGACATGCCCCATCAGAAATAAATAACAAGTTTTTACTTTAGTTTCACATGGAAGTTTGCCATACGCAAGCAGACGTCGAAGATGACGCCATTAATAAGTTGTCTTTAACTTATGTTTATTAGTTTAGTAATCGAGGCTCTTCGATAAAATGCTGTGTATTGGGCTAACAGTTCCATCCTTACATATAAAGTGAATGTGCCTCCCAGGGTTCATCATAATGCTTTTAACCTCCAATCCCCTTCATATTATGCCACCGAGTGAGTGAATTTGGGAGGATACTATACAACCAATGACGCAAAGTCAATCTGCTATATTTATTATTATTCTTATATAGGTTTCTAGAACATTTACTCTTGGTTTTGGTTTTGTAACAAGGCGGTATGATTGAATTAGTGCACGGGTGGGCAAACTTTGTCTACGGAGGGCCACATTGAAAACTTTATTGTTATAGGGGGCCGAATACATAGTGTGTCTACTTTAATTAGAATTTACAACGTATGGTATGTGAATTAATGATTACAACCATGTACTTGCCATTTTATTACACATTCACACTCATTACACAAGTAAATTAAATTTTAAATATGAACTGAAACAGTTTCTAATTTGATAAAAAGGTTTAACTATTCAATATTATTTCTACAAAAGTTTATTGTTATCTGTTATAATGACTATGAAGAAGTAAGAAAGTAATTTAAATAAAAGTTGACCACAGGGTATCATTATAATCAATTATAAGAATGTAACTGTCAACAATTTAGGACAATGTTCTTCAACGGTAGAACCAATTTATTAATTATGATTCGCATGACAGCATTCAAATTGCAATCAGTCAACATTGATCTGTTCTTGCTCTTGTTTGTTTTTTCATATAAGAAAAAGCTCTCTCACAGATAGACTATATGTGGACCCAAATGGTGACAAAAATTTGGCAGCAAACTTTTTTAAAGTGTGTAAATGCTGCCACTGGCTAACATCTATAAAACTCCAGCAGAAGAACTGACTTGAACTTCAGGTCATAACCTGCTTGTAGGTCAAGCAGCTCTAACTGTATATCTTCTGGCGCTGCATCAGCTTCTGCACTAAATGTCTGAGGATATTGAAGAATGGTTCCAGATCCTTGAAGTCTTGAAACCTCCTTTCCATTTCCACAACCAAGGCATCCGACTGAGCTTCTTAATATTTTGTACTTGTCAGACTTTTCACCCGAAAAGCAAAGGAAAATGGCAAAACCTGTTTTCACCTGCTTGCCCAGAGAACTTTGCCTGAAATGATTTAACATCCACATACATTTCATGTGCAAACAAACTATTGGCCTCAAGTTTGACATTCAGTTCATTCAACTTTTCCACAAGGTCAATAGCAAACATGACGTCTAACTTCCACTCTTTATTAACAATGTTAGTAACAAAATTCTTCAATCGCCTCAACATCTCGCCCGGGCTCTGCCAGGAGACAATGCTGTGGTAGATGATATCTTAATGTTCAGTTTCCACATCTTCAAGCAGTGCCTTGAACTGCTTGTGGTTAAGTGCCCTTACTCTGATGAGGCTCATCACACTGACAACTGGGTCAATAACATGCTTGATGTTCAAGGCAGCTTTACACAGACTTTCCTGGTGTATGACATAATGCAATTAAGAGTATATGGTCAGGGTGTTCTTCTTTAAATTTATGTTTATTTTTGTCAACTTTACAAGACCTACATTTTTCCCAGTCACACATTCACGGCACGGCAAGCAGTCTGCTGGCTGTAAGCTCTCGTGAAACAATATTTAGCGGTCCATTCGTCATTAAAAACACGAAATACGTCTACAATCTTTCTCTTTTTTGTGCAGCACTCGTGGTTCAATCAACATATAATCGCTTTTAAAATTAATTTTTTGTTTGCAAAACCGCCAATGTTTAAATCGTAAACAAAAGAAAATTTTGGTCTAGCTGAAATGTAGTTTCGAATAAAGATAACGATATTTACTTAAGATCACTATTAACTCAATTCTGGAGCCGTAAAAGCGATTAATTTTCGATAGATTTGAATTTTAAAAATCTCTGACTAAATTTTTTTTTAATATAGCAAAAATTCTAATCAAACAAAATTAACTTCGACATAATTAAGATCGCAACATGTTCACACCTTCGGGCCACATAATATGCTGGTCAGGGTTATGGCATTGGTTTGCCCACCCCTGACAGTTAGTGGATAACGTTCAGCCATGAAATCCCTGACCACCGCAAACTTGGAGTTCTAGAGACCATTTAAAACCACCTGAAGTAAGGTAACGAATCAAAGCCACCTGGAGTAAGGTAACGAATCAAAGCCACCTGGAGTAAGGTAACGAATCAAAGCCACCTGGAGTAAGATAACGAGTCAAAGCCACCTGGAGTAAGGTAACGAATCAAAGCCACCTGAAGTAAGGTAACGAATCAAAGCCACCTGGAGTAAGGTAACGAATCAAAGCCACCTGGAGTTAGGTAACGAATCAAACTTGGCTTGTGGACACTAGATCAGCGGTGTGTCAATCATTGTTAGGGTCTTACTTCAGAACTGAAGTGTAAACCTAACATGGGTTCCCTCCTCTAGTAGAAGACTAAAGATAACGGTTAGGAGCTATTTGATAAAACCGAGGCAGATCTCTTTGATGGACATCGTATAAACGCTACTGTAAACAAAGCTTCAATGTTGACCAACAAGTTGACCAGTTCTCTTTCCATCACTAAATCGTGTGTTATCACAGATTCCTACAGAGTGGTCTTAATTCATGGGTTTGTCTCGTTAAACAAAATAATATGAGAGTGCTACAGGAGAAACATACAAACGTGTGAGCTGTAAACGAAAACACTTCCATGATTTGTATTAGCTATAAACGATAAAAATTTCCATGATTTGTATTAGCTATAAACGATAAAATTTCCATTATTTGTATTAGCTATAATCGATAAAATTTCCATGATTTGTATTAGCTATAAACGATAAAATTTCCATGATTTGTATTAGCTATAAACGATAAAATTTCCACGATTTGTATTAGCTATAAAGTTATAAACGATAAGATTTCCATGATTTGTATTAGCTATAAACGATAAAATTTCCATGATTTGTATTAGCTATAAACGATAAAATTTCCATGATTTGTATTAGCTATAAACGATAACATTTCCATGATTTGTATTAGCTATAAACGATAAATTTTCCATGATTTGTATTAGCTATAAACGATAAAATTTCCACGATTTGTATTAGCTATAAAGTTATAAACGATAAGATTTCCATGATTTGTTTTAGCTGTAAACAACGTTTATAATTCCAACTATCTTTGGCGGGAACATTGAACCTATGGACAGTCATTCACTCTTCAACATGCAGGGATACAAAGAGTCATGTTTGTCCAACGAGAGCGTGACGTATACTATAGTTTGGATTAAAACGAGTGTTATGACCTCCCCCCCCCCCCCCCCCCCCATCAACCACGTCCCATAACTCATATGTGTTTGAACTGCAGTTTCACGTGCCGACAATCAATGGCTCCAGACATGTCAGTTCATATTGCCTCCCCTCTCCAAGCCCTCCCTCACCTCTGCGTTGTCTACTCGTCTGCTGTTATTAAATCCTTTCTGCGCCACTTCGACGTGGTTGATCTATTTTTAGAAATGTGATAAGAAGTTGCCACTGAAATGTAATCGCCTGTAGACGACGGCGAGAACTTTCACCAAAAAAAATGGACACCCGCCTCAACAGCAATTTCGCGACCTGATGAAAAACTGTCGTCTGCTTGACAGCTTGATGGATTCAACCGGAAGTAGGTGAGTCAAAACTTTACAACTTGGGATGACGCTACATGGGATAGGATTGAATTGGGAATCAGGGAATTGAATTGGGAATCAGAGGATTGAATTGGGAAACGGGGGATTGAGATGGGAATCAGGGGATTGAATTGGGAATCAGAGGATTGAATTGGGAATCAGGGGATTGAATTGAGAATCAGGGGATGGAATTGGGAATCAGGGGATTGAATTGGGAATCAGGGGATTGAATTGAGAATCAGGGGATGGTAGTGTTTTTGTAAAGCGCAGTGAGCTTTAAGAAACTGCGCTATAGAAGCGTCCTTTATAAATAAATAAATAAATTGGGAATCAGGGGATTGAATTGGGAATCAGGGGATTGAATTGAGAATCAGGGGATGGAATTGGGAATCAGGGGATTGAATTGGGAATCAGGGGATTGAATTTGGAATAAGTCCAACTTGGTATACGTCCTGTTTGGAATAGGTCTAACTTGGTGTACGTCCTGTTTGGAATAAGGCCAACTTGGTATACGTCCTGTTTGGAATAAGGCCAACTTGGTATACGTCCTGTTTGGAATAAGTCCAACTTGGTGTACGTCCTGTTTGGAATAAGTCCAACTTGGTAAAAGACCTGTTTGGAATAAGGCCAACTTGGTATACGTACTGTTTGGAAGAGAGACATTTGACTTGGTAACGAGCCACCATATTAAGACGCAGGAACGAATTGTAGAAGTCAAAATGACTCATCGCGAATGCATAACTTGTTTGAATGACAAAGCAGTAGCTCAATTTTCAGGGGATTTTCTGTGTTCCTCGTACATTTCTTGTAACGTCCCTAACCATGAGTTCTAAGAGGGTTAATGGGAGGAGCCAAGCAAAGACTAAATAGTGTGAAAGATTTAGTCACACACTTGTTAACTTATTATTCAAACACTGAACCCCAAGTCAGACTGTACAAATAAATCATGTTTATTTCTTTAACTTAGAAACACTCATCCCTAACTAAATTCGTGTTCCTAACTCCGCCCTATCCATATCTCCGTCTGTCTGAATCCATGTGTGTCTCCCTAACTCTGTCCTATCACTACATCTCTCTCCGTCTATCTGTCCCAAACTCTTCCGTCTTATATACCCGTCAGTCTTTCATAAGACACGGTCAAGCTTGTTTGTCTTAACCAATCTCTGGCGAGACTACCACACCCAGGCCTGCTGCCGTCCACAAGCTTGCCTCGTTTCTCGCCCGCACCCTTACCGCTTCAAAGGACACCGCTGGCCCGTGGTCAATCCCCGTCCACATTAAAGGACCCAAGCTTGGCGCCAAATCAAAGGATCCAAGTTTGGCCTCGTTCCTCGGCCACACCCGTCCAGCTTCAAAGGACCCGTCCCTCTGAGCGCCGACGATTCGCCCCCAGGGCCTCCACACACTTCCCCTGCTCACAAAACTTATGTCGTCCTCGACATCAAGTAACCATAAGTAACATCTCGGCAAATATGTTTGTTAAAATTGGCTTCGAGTGACTAAGACCCTCTGGCAAAACAATTCAAAACAAATACACCGAGAGGCTATTGTGTTTCACGCCAACACAACCTGGCCCTCACCATTCCTACAAGACTCCATTTCTACACCGCTATACTGTCTCAACCCACTAACCGTGTGTCAGGCAAGTCCATAGTCACATGGTCAATTTATCATTATCATTGAAAGCAACCTTACAGAACATAAGCAGGGAATTTTTACAAAAGTGACATGTAAAAGATAAAATGGATAAAAATCTCTTACACAATACATCCAAATAATGCATGAGACGCACAAAAAAATAATAAAATTACATAATTTCTCAAAACATTTCCAAGTCATCAACTACGTCAATTCCCGATAAAATTGACAGACATATATCTATAGAACTATTGGGACAGTCAGATAATGGCATATGACAATAAAAGTACACATAGACTTTCCTACTCATCAATTAATAGCATAAAAAAACAAAGCAAAATTACTCATGTCATCATAATTACTCGGTTCTGTCATCATAATGGAATAAAAGCATAACACAAACATAGTCATTTCATCAATTAAAAGCAAAATTTAAACAACCGAGTCCAAGCACAAGTCTTCTCATCTTTGTCACAAATCAACTCTTAGCATGAGACAAACCAAGCCCAACAATTCATTTCCTCATTAACTTGTTCGTGTACCAGCATTACACAAACAAAACACAATTTGTCAATTCATCTTCATAAATCAAACAATAGCATAAGATAGCAAAACATTTTCAAGCAGATCATCCTGCTCAAGAATTCAACTAACAGCATTACACAAACACACATAGGCAATTCGTCATAAGCATTGTTCACGTAACATCATACGTCAGCAAAGCACAATAAAACCAATTTCATTATTCTCCCAATTAAAGTCACTCGCCATAGTCGGCCTAAAGCGCATGACCATAGCAACATTGACCCTGTCAATGTGAGAAGTAAAACATCAAGGAACATACACAAAATAAATTTCACAGGGCAAAGAATTCTTAATCATCTTCCTACTTAAAAGACAATCAACCATATGTACATCGTAACATAATTATAAACAGTCCCAAAAAAAGCAATGCTAATAAACTCACAACTTCGTCAAGTTGTACCTCATCCCCTCATACCTAGAATTGCCATCCTTTTTACCGATTCATCAATCGGCTCATTATACATTTAAGACACACACACACAAATCTTAATCCAAAAAAATGTTGACTTCACATCGACAGAACCTTAAACGGCCGATCGCAAGCATGTTACCACTGAATAACCTGCTTATAACACATCAATTATTACACACACAAATGACCCCCTCAAAAAAATGTTCCCATTAGTACACCCGTACTAAAACGGCAGATTGTAACATCATTCAACATGCTCATAATACACTTTTTAAGTGACATACACAAATCAAGCCAAGAAAAATGTGCATAATCATAACTTAAACAACCTGTACAAACTTAATTCATCCTCATCATAAAATTTTCAAAAATTGTCACGCAAAACAACCAAAACATTTCCTACAACATGCTAAACACAAGCATGTTAAACATTTCGACAGAGTTTTAAAAAGATAAATTATTGTACTCTACACACACACAAATAATCAAATTTTTCCTGATCTTACGCCACCATAGCCGCCTGATTGTCCATGCCCTTTTAGACTTCCGGTATCCAAAGAGTCTCAGCAAATTGTCTATCATGTCTTTTATCAGCTCCAAAATCGTACAACAGGAGTTTGTCCCAAACATGA
>MUZC01002595.1:287872-302081 GCA_002072015.1 Radix auricularia
AATCTGCTTATCGGGAACACATACAGGTATGCGACTTGACGAACTAACTACATCATGTTTTCTGCTACATCCTCTGTGTTACGATCTCTTAGGAAACGTTGCCCATTTACTTTGAAGACTTCAAGGCTTAACTACTCCTGGGAGACGCTGCAAGGTTGCATCCCACCGCTGCCACCATTTGTGAAAGATTTAGTCACACACTTGTTAACTTATTATTCAAACACTGAACCCCAAGTCAGACTGTACAAATAAATCATGTTTATTTCTTTAACTTAGAAACACTCATCCCTAACTAAATTCGTGTTCCTAACTCCGCCCTATCCATATCTCCGTCTGTCTGAATCCATGTGTGTCTCCCTAACTCTGTCCTATCACTACATCTCTCTCCGTCTATCTGTCCCTATGTCCCAAACTCTTCCGTCTTATATACCCGTCAGTCTTTCATAAGACACGGTCAAGCTTGTTTGTCTTAACCAATCTCTGGCGAGACTACCACACCCAGGCCTGCTGCCGTCCACAAGCTTGCCTCGTTTCTCGCCCGCACCCTTACCGCTTCAAAGGACACCGCTGGCCCGTGGTCAATCCCCGTCCACATTAAAGGACCCAAGCTTGGCGTCAGTCGCCGGCCATAGCAAAATATCAAAGCTTGGCGTCAGTCGCCGCCCATAGCAAAGAATCCAAGCTTGGCCTCGTTCCTCGGCCGCACCCGTCCTGATTCAAAGGATCCGTCCCTCTGAGCGCCAACGATTCGCCCCAGGGCCTCCACAATATCTATTTGATTAGTTCTCAACAAAAAAAAATATAGCATTTTGTGTTAAATTTGAAAATTAGAGTTTAAAAAAAAGGGAAGTCATCTTAGCTACAGGTAGATGATTTTATTAAAAAAATATTTTTTTTTGTAAAAGATTATTATACAGACTAATTGAACTTCAGAATTTTTAATAGTTCTATAATGGTTTTAAAATCGTTATTCTCCTGTGTAGTATCTTTCTGAATATCTGTACCACACAATTTGAGAAGTCTTTTAATTGGAATATATCAATATAAATATAATCAATCTATTCTATTGGATCCTACAGGACGAATTATACCAATGAGATCTTCGATGACGTTCTGTGAGCAGAAGTCATTGGGACATGCAGGCTTCTTGTTTGACAGCGATACGAGAAATGTCAACTGCTTCAGTTTCAGCAGTGCACCCAATATTATCCGAATATCTACAACAAGAAATGAAACAATAAACAAGATAAAAATTCTGTTTGGTGAGTTGAGATATATAACCAAGTACATAGCATGGCAATGGAATAAAAGGACGGATAAAGATAGAAAATAATGACATTAAGGTAATATACACATAAAAAAGAACATGTAGACAAACAGACATATTTATGAATATATAGACAGAAGGAAGAAAGACATGAACAAGTGGTAGGTAGGTGGGTAGGGATGAACGAATAACTAATTTCATGTACTAATAAAATTAATTTAACCGTTAAAAATGATAAAGAATTAATCTCTACAAATGCATATTATCCAAGAAACTTCATCTTACATTCCGTAGATACTTCTTCACATTCATATCAGCTCAGCATTAAGTGTTTAGATGGAACAAACCAAAGTGTGTGTGACTTCACTTCCAAGCCAAGCTCCGTAAATTTCATTGCTATCCCGGTCATTAGAGTAACACTCTCAACACTGATGATGAATTTAGCATCTGGCGCAATCACAATGTGCGAGATACAGTTTGAAGGAGGTAATTTTGTTGCGATCTTTGCAGTTTTATGGGTGGGTAAATAGAGTGGCACAACACAAATGAGAGAGCTACAGCTTTAGGGAGATTCTGTTGTTGCAATCATTACAGTTGTACGGTTGTGTAAAATAGAGTGACACTACAATGTGTGAAATACAACTTGAAGGAGATAATAGTGTAGGGATTATCCCAGTATTACGGTTTAGTAAATAGAGTGGCACAACCACTATGTGTGAGATACAGCTTAAATGGAGTAATTGTTTTACAATCACCATAGCCTTATGGGTGGGGAAAATAATCAATAAGCTATAGTCTCCGTTGTTTGACATCTGTTTTAGTGCAAAGGCGTATAAAAGGTGAATAACTTTCATATTCTTGATTGTAGTCATAATTAAAATACGCACTTTTCTTAGACATTCATTGCACTTACATGTCAAATTGCATAACTTGTTGGGAGATTTTTTTGTTCCTTCAGTTTCAACCCAAATGAACTAGCACAGGGATATTTCATCACTCAGTTACACTATCTCTAACAGAAAATGACAATGAATATGTGGGCTTAGGGGACTGTATACATTGTGTTATGGAAGTGAACGTCTCTTTAAAGCATCTTCTTATATATGTTAAGGATTTTCTAGTAAATCTTTTTCAACTAAACTTGTTTAATGATTTAAAATAAAATTGAACCCTTCTCTTAATACACTGTAAAATGTAGTCAATACTTAGTATTCCCAACTGCTAAAATATCATGATTTGAAAGACAGAATATTTATAGCTTACGATGTGAAATATATTGATATACAATTTTTTTCTGTGGTAATTTAAATGCCAATTGGACTTTAATTTGGCATCACCTCTAAGAAGTAAAAACTTTTTAAAAAATGAGAATTACAGATTTACCTGTGTTGACATAAAAAATATGTGTTTCTTCAAATAAGATAAAATTCTAATACAATTTCAGACTGCCCATTTCCTTATTACGGCCTCTACTGTAATGAAACTTGTAATGAGCGATGTGTTGGTGGAGATTGTAATTTTGATGGAACATGTCGTAAATGCTCTGAACCTAATAGTAATTTCTTATGTGAACCAGGTCAGATTTGTTCACAAGAGATGTGTCTATTTTAACAGTTTATTTTTCACATCCAATAACTTGTTTAAATTAAACATGAATTATTAAGTTTGAAGCTTTTAATTACAAATAAATATATCCTGAAACTTACACTTTTTGTAAATTCTCTACAATTTTCTGTCATACAACAGGTAAAATAGAATCAAATATTTGCATTATAAAATTCAAATAATAGCCATTTATAGAAAATATAGCATTTTAAGTTACAACAAAAAATCCATTGACATGCTTAATGCGATGTTCATTTCATTTCATTGATTTTTTTTTTAAAGTTATTTGCGAGACATTTTAATTGAACAAAAGTATTGAATACATATATTTCAAAACATACACTTTAAAAGACAAATCACTGTTTTAAATTAGTTAAAAGAAATAAAATTGACACACAAAAAGTGCTGCGGAAATTAGATATTACTTTTACAATTTATCGTTACATTTTTAAAAATTGATATTTAATATTGATTAACATATTTTTATTTGATATAAAGTTCGATAAGGATTTAAGAAAATATTGATTAAAAGATCATTTATTAAAAAAAAACAGTAATATGCAATATAATTGTCCAGATCACAGGATCAGTATTGCTGAGCAACATAGTAAAACAGTTCTAGGCTGTTAGAAAAATATTTTTTTCTCTGTATATGAGATAGGGAAAATAACTAAATATAATAAAAAATATCATTTACCAGTTTGTGTTACTTCCCTTGGGACGTTTAGCTTTTATCAAAATTAATAATTATTTCATGAAACGATCGTTACATTTTCAAAAGTTAACGATTAAATTTAAATTAATCGTTACAAGCCTACATACAACCGAATTGAGTTGTAAAGTGTATGTTGAAAGATGACGATTTGTTTCTTTGTATTTTGTCTAGACGCGGTTACTACAACCACCGCTGAAACCCCTGAAGAAGTTGGTAAGATTACGCTCAAAGTATGTGTCTGTAGTGTTCAGCTAGAAACGACATGTTATTTATTTGTTTGGGTTTTTCTTTGGCAACTTTAAGTATAAATCTATTCAGCCTTAAAGATGATAATTATTATTTATTTTGTATTGTTTTCATAACATTAAGTATATTGCACTATTTCGTTATTAATTTTTTTTCTTTACATATCGAGTCAATAAGCTTCCTCTTGTTTTCCCATCATTTTCTAAATCTGCTATAGTTTAATAAATGGCAATTTATCTCACGTTATCAGTTTCAATACATATGCATCACTTATAGGGTTGCAATAGCAAAACAATATTATTGCAACCTTCACCAACATTTATCATCTATTGACAGCCGGCTGTGAGTCACAAAGATAGCGACTTCAAAACTTTACTAAATAACTTTTAAAATAGATATTGCTACTTCATGGAATGGCTAAAAGAACCTTGATCGTGAAAACATTGGACAAATGTATATTAAAAGGTCGTTATGTTATTATACATTTCATAGATAATTCGTGCCCGAGAGATACAAAATGCCACTGTGAGAACAATCTGTGTCAGAAAGATAAAACCTGCAACAATGGAGTTCGTTGTCAGAAACCCTGGTTTTCTCTAGCTTGTCAGTACTGTAAGTAATGATCTGTTTATACGTCTAAGTACATGCATACATAGGAATCATCATCATCAATATTTTTCCTTATGGTTCCTTGTGGAACATAGGGCCTCTGTCAAAGCTCGCCACTGTGCAAGGTCCCTTGCCAGTCGTTTCAATTCTTCCCAGCTCTTTCCAGTTCTTCCAGCCTCATCTAACATGCTCCGTCTCCATGTATGCTTGGGTCTTCCTTGCTGGCGTTTGCCCTGGGGGTTCCAATCTAAGGCCTGTCTCACCCTGCTGTTATCTTTTCGAAGTGTATGTCCAATCTATCTCTATTTATCTTATCTTAGATATACAGACGCTCCTTCTATGCAGAAGATAATTGCATCCACAGACCATGAGAGATGATCTGTTGGCAAGTGATGCAGCGGTCACACGCCACGGCTATAGGGGTTCCACGCATTATCCCAGCCGCCTAACTATTGTCTAGTTAGGTACCCATTTGGAGCTGGGTGACTCGGGGACTCCTCAGGCCCCGAGAACAAATCCTCACTTTCGTGTGGATTCGAACTCGTGACCATCAGTATGACAGTCAAGAGCGCTACCTCTCGGCCACCATGTCCCACAGTTTCGTTATTTGTTTGATGAGGCTATCTGCATGCTATAAAATTGTACATACATGTTTGCTAACAACAAAAGGTATATGTGCACCAACTGACAGCAGAAATTTACAAATTTAAAATAAAAACCAACGTTGATTATCGATAAAAACTAAGAATTTCAAAAGCCGGCGATTGCCATAGTACCAGAAGCAACACAGCGCTGAGAGCAAAATGCAAGTGGGCTGTGACGTCACCAGCAGACCCTGATGTGGCAGAAACTTGGTCCCTTGGTTATAAAAAAATTATAGCTAACATTTTCAAAAGCTGGCGATTTGTCATGGGGATCGAGATAACTGATGTTAAGTGGTAAAATCGACCCTTTTTTGTGCTCGTGTTATGAGGTTTCGGCGTCTTAAAAAAATTGAATTAAACGAAAGGAAAATGCTAAGACAAAGTGAGAATTTGGCGGTTCCAATAATAAACGTCGACATAATAGGGTGGTCGAGCTAACCGAGCTCGAGATAAGTGGGTTCGACTGTATTTTTATTTCATTATTTTGTAATAAATAAGTTTGAATTTTAATAACTTTGATCTACTTGGGTATACTCGTAAAGCAACTTAAAAAATTTATGCATGGTCACATTAACATGATAATTTTAAAAAGAGCAGACAAAAGCACACACACTCACACACACATAGAAAGAAAGAGAGAGATAATTCTGAGTTTCAATAAAACAATTAAGTATAACACACTTTAGATCAAAATATTTTTTTAAAAAAATTATTTTGAAATTATTTTGCTTTAATCTTGTTGCATAGTCATGTACAATAACTTTAAAAGTAAAAAGTCCTTAAATATGCCAAGGTGATAGATAAATATTAAAAAATATTAGAGAGGGCTGAAAGACATAGTGTTTAGAGATTTTTTTTTTTGTTAAGAGAGTAAATGAACATTAAAATCATGTTTCGCGCCCCCGTTTTCTTTTATTGTATTGAAACTTAAATTTTTACGTTACAGATGATCTCGCTCATGGCGGCCGAGCTGAGAGTCCAGTCCTGACTGACCATGATGATACCACTTGCGTGACATCACAGAGTTTTAAGGTTGAACTGAACGAACAAGTTTCCTTTTCCTGGGCCCGAATTGTTTTTCGGGACAAAGGTAACAATAAATTTGCTTTCCGAACTTATGCAGATTAATATGTATATGTAGAGAAGGAGTGCGCATGCTGCGGCAAAAATATTTTCATATTGGCAACATATTATATAAATTTGTTAACTAAATATCAAATATTCATTTACATTCTTGAACACCTGATATTAGGAAAAGTTAAGACTCCGACAGCTGTAGCAATAGCTGCAGTCTTTAGCGCTATTACACATGGAAATAGCACTTGCCGTGCTAATGATGACAGGCCATAAAGTTTAGCATCCTATAATTGAAGCATGCCCAAAACAATGTGATGCGCACATTCGCCGTATAATGAGTTTTCTGTGTAATCCAGAAACCCATCGGTCAACTTCAGTAGCCACTACTGTATACACAAGAACCAAGATGCCTGTTTGCAAGTATAACTCTTAGCTTCCTGAATGAGTCTCTGCAATGCAGTGTAACAACAGTTTGCCTCACGCACAAAAGAGTACATGATCACATACAACAGCTCAATATCTGCCATTTCCTGCTAGTCACCACTCTAATCAAGAGCCATGGAATAAAAAAAGAGATTAAATTCAGGCTACATCCTTTTCAATATGTTCAAATGTAATTGATTAAACTAAAGAATAACATTCGGCTTGTGAAATCAATTGAGGACAAACATGATTTTCTGGAGACAAGGGAAGTGTCTGTTGGATATCGCAATAATAACAAGAACCTCTAGTGATGTTTAGAAGCACTTATATGTGGCTATGCCTTTTTGACAAATGAAAAATCTCAAGAACAAATATCGAGCCTCATTTGTGGATGATAATCTGGCATCAGGAATAGAACTGATGATTTCCAGCGAGAACCCAGACTTTTACGGACTGTCGGCAAACATCAGAAAGCATGGCAGCTACTAATGTCTTCATTACGTTATATGGACAGTGTTAGTGAAGCATCTTATCACTTATTCAATAATTTTATTCAATTATTTTTACCAATTAAAAATATAATCATGCTGTAATTGTGTGACATGATGTTAGAGTTACATAACAATCTTCAAAAAAGTAGAAATGTAAGAGATTATCAAAGGAAATGTTTATTTTTTGTAATTAAGCCATGTGTTTGCCTACAATACAATTTGTAACAGGTAGATAAATAACTTATGAATTATTTGTAAAATTTCTTAGAAGAGAAGCCTAAAAAAATACATTTGGGAAAGAACAGGTTGATGGCTAAGAGTTATAATTCATCAGATCCATTTGTAATTAATTATGTAATCTGATTCTGGTTTTCTAAATAATGTCGTCATTTTTGTATTATGTCTATTGAAAAATAATTCTCATCATCTGTTACAAATGTAAAAACAATTTATACGTTTGTGAATATATTTTTTTAAAAAACACATAGAACTCAAATGTCTAAGAAGATTACGTTTGACATGAGTATGTAAAAAATTATACAAAACAGCAAAATTGGAAAAAATAATATAAGATTAGATTAATAAAAAATAAAAAATTTGCTGTCAATAGTTTAAATATGTATATATTCTCATTGTATTCTTTCCAATCTATTTATGTTATTTAGTTACCTAAGTTTCAGCTAAATAAAGGCTAACTTTAATGTTCATAAAAGTTGAATTACCAATTCTACATATTTATAAAGCATTTTTATGTGATTATTTGATTTAAATGAGCTATTCATTATTTTTAATCTACTTTCTTATAAAATTTCATTTGTTAAAAATTCACTCTAACATGAATCATATAAAAAATGTTTATCTTATAGTTTCTTTGCTTTTATACAGTGTCTGCATCAAGCATTTCATTATCTTACCACGTTCTAAACACTGGAGATGGAGAAAGTACGCCATGCAACAGCCAGAGAATTGTCGAGTTGCCTGGCAACGTCTTTGATATGTTCTGTGCTAATGAAGAAATAGTGGACAAGATCATGGTAGCAATGAGTTCAAGCACAACGGTTTGTTCTATCTTTGTTAATGCTGGTAAGTGTTTGTTTAAGGTGATATATGCATATAATTTAGTTATAATTACTTTTTTATTATTATAAATGACATAAATGTTTATAGTACCTCTTTGTTGTATTTTTCCCTAGAAATTTAATGTTAACTTTAATTTTCTGTTTAAATACCCATTGCCAAATAGTTAGTCTGATAGTTTACTTCAACATAATTTAAGCTATAGGCTATATTACTATATTGTTGACCATTCTATGTTTATAAATTAATCTTTCATACTTTAAAGCTAAACGTTTCTTAGAGCATAAAAATTAATAACAAAAGTATAATTAATGTTTGTTATTAATATAGTTAATATAGTTACATACTAAAAACCAAGTCTAAATCAATAGAAATTACTGACCATACATTCGGAATTGTCAAAAGCTAGAATTGTGTTCCCATTAATCACATTTCTCTCTTAGGAAGAAACTTAGCTTTGTACAGACAAGTCGATTGGCTCATGTTTAAAATTGAAATAAAGCAGTAATCTGTGCTTTAACAACTATTAAATTCGAAAAAATCCACAAAGTTTCTACCACATTAGTGCCTTTTTCTCATATTATTTAAACAGCTTATAACAAATTTTATAACAATTATGCTTATTAGCATTAGCATCAGGCTAGCACTGAACTGCAACCCCAAGAAACACAAAATAAGGCTATTTAAGAAGCACTTTTCTCCAAATCCTGGGGATAGACATCAATAAAATTGGCTATGCTGGAAGATGCTGAAGTGGCTGGCTAAGAATAAGCCTTGAGAATTTTTATAGGAGGCCTATGCCCCTTGATGGTTTGAAGTCGTGAACAAAGATTGGCTGTTAATCCACAAATCTTGTCAACTCTGTAACTTAAAATTAAGTTGAGAGTAATGCTTAAAATGGCTCTTTAACACGGCACCTAACACACAAAAGAAAGATTAAACACAGTAACTGATTTTGCAAGTCTGAATTTATCTATACAACTAAACAAATAATAAATTAACACACGATACCTGTGATAGGAAATAATAAGTATACGTTGCCATAAATTAACTTATTATATCACTATCGAATAATAACTTAGGTGAATGATGTAAAAAAGATAAACACTATCAATACTAGCTTATAGCGTTTTTGCTTACAGTAGAAGGTTAACAATAACGATATCAGGTAACAATGACACTAATGGTTAGATTAGCTCGATACTCTTCTCATGCGATGAGGGCAATAGTTTTGTATCTGTCCCAAATAGTTCCTTTGCTGATTGTGTTTCTCTTAATTCCCAATTTATTAATTCTCAAACAAACTTTTAAATTTCTTTTTCCAGAACAACATTTTTTCTCATAGTTAAACTGATCTAGAACTTTCTATATAATACTTGATAACGACCCCAGGATCGAATGAGTGGTGTCAGGCACACTGAGATCAGCGATGTACCATTGGCCTGTCAAGACTTTAATAGGGGATGTGGTACAGAGATAAAATACTAAAACCAGTGGGCAGCCCCTCTCTGGATGCTTAGCGAGCAGGGGAGAGGTGAATGGTACCTAACATTGTTGATGCCCCAAATGTATGCGAAAGCTCAGCTAAAAACAAAACTACTTGCATATGTCTTTAATACATTGTGATTTTTTTATAGGTAGAAATTTAGCGCTGACAGCCAGGGTTGCTGTTCCTAACCTAGACAAAATGTGGAGTCACCAGGTTGCCCAAATCAACGATGAAATCCTAACACACAGAGCATGTTTAGTTTTTAGCAGGGATTTTTTGAAATCACTGAACGTCATCCTAAAGATCCCACGTGCTATTCACAAAGTTGTTATTCACATGGGTACATATTATCATTATACTCATTGCGCAAATATCACATTATGGTTTTACCTTTTCCTTTATTCTTAAGTCATTGCTATTGATTAGTGTCAAGTTATGAGAATCACTGACAGAATTTGTTGTAAAATTGTTGTGAAAAATGTTGTGAGCTGTGTTCAGGCAAACTGAACACTTAAGTGTCACGCCATGACTTTGTAGAGTATGCCCAGGGCTTATATAGTGTGAGACGGAGCAGGGCGAGTGGAATGTGAATATAGGTCGAGTAGAGGTCAGTGTGTAGTGTAGGGCGGACGATAGGACGGTGCAGTACTTACCTCAGCAAGTAATTGGGCTCGAGGCGCATTGCATTGAAGTACTTTAATATTATTTTCAACATTTTTTTATTGAAACATTTTTTTGATTAACTCGCCTCAAATCTGAGGAGCTTCTGACATAATCTATTTTTAGAGATCTTTCAACATACAAAAAGCAAATGAACTACTTATTTTTTGTTTTTGTTTTATGCAGTTCAATAAAATATTGGCTACTATCATTGATTCCCTAACACACTTATAATGTTTTAATAGTTTAGCCTTGTTATTGGTGCAATACAAGATAACAAATTTCTTTTAAAACTTAGAAAACATTTTTGTGTGAATTTTATTCTAAACTAAAAATTTGTTAATTATTATGTAAAAATTGAAAAAAATGTTAATGTCTTATTTTTTTATGAATCAAACTCTAATGATTTTTATCAATTTAATTATATTTCAAATAATTAGTATGTAGCTTAACTGGTAGTTTTATCAAAAGGTATGTTCTGATTTTCTTAAAGATTACAATTATTGGGCTCAAAATTTAAATCTAGCAATTTTTTATACCAAATTGTTTTATTTGTAAAAGTGTATGTGTCTATGCAGTTTAATTTATTAACAATACTATCGTCTTCATTGTTAAGATCCTGAACTCAGTGAGGATTTCAAGTTCGATTTAAGGTGTTATGAGGCTGGTGATGTAAGTTTATTTTACTATAAAGCTTCTAAGGCCGAGAAGGATTACCATATCCATTTACAAGCAAAACCTGTCTGCTCGGCCATAAAACTAGAGGTGACAAGTGGAGACGGTGGCATCTGCGAGATTCAAGTATTAGGAGGTGAGCTCAGCCTTTTCAGACGCACAGTCTTTTTGAGCACAAACAGATGCATATGAAAGTCTTAATAGTTTTATCTTAGTTAATGCATTACCAATCAAACGAAAAATCACTCTCTTAATAAGAGCAAGAAGAAGATACTCTTGTGAACACAAAATTCCACAATATAATTATTTAATAATAAAATAATTTATGGGGCGCAGCAGGGCTGAAAGTACTTTGCATAACATTAGAAACACACAAATATTAATAAATGCATTAAGTTTAAAAGATCCATATCCTAACTACAACATAAAACAAACAAATTGTGAGATGATGATGTATATAAGCAACATATATCATTAAGAGATGCTTTGGATTGTTGTTGATTAATTTTAAAGTAAAGCTAGAAGATGGATACTTTTATTGGAGCAACGAAAGTCTTAATGGCTGGAACACTACTAATAATTAAATTGTTAAGAAAAACACCTACACATAGCTAAACACACGTTCACTATTCAGACACTACCTATAATTTATATCAGCATAGAGACAAGCACTTTTAATTATTTATTGACATAAAGATATATAATATTACTAATCTTTTTTCGCAACACTCTTCATCTTTAATATATAGACTAGTTCATACAATATTACAACCAAATGTTATAAATATTGTTTGTATATGGAAATAACGAAGCGCAGACAGAGATTAAGCTTTAGACTTACAATATTTACAATTCACAATCATGTGTTAAAAAATAACATTTTAAAATTAAAATTAAAAATTGATGCCTAGAAGTATCTCTATTTCTTTTATTTATTTATTTTTTTTATTTATTCTCAAAACATATGCTGTAAGTTATTCTTTTTCAAATACCAATAAACCTGCTTTCTCCAGATTGCCCAGCACAACAGTATGGTTTAAACTGTGAAAAATTGTGTTATAGTTCTTGTTTAAACAAGAAGTGCAATCAGGACGGAACTTGTCTTCAATGCAACGTAGGCAGACATGGGAGATTGTGTACTGATGGTGAGCAGATGTTCTTAGATCAATAATAGAAGATAGTTTGATAACTTAATTTTTATTTTTTTAATGTATAGTACATTGCTTATCCTTTCCAATATTTTATTTTAAATTTTCGAAAGAAAATATATATTAATAATATTTTAGCAGATGAGAAGCGATTTTCATGATGTTTGTGTAATATTTTTTACATTTCATTTTATGAGGACAAGCTTGTTTAAATTGTGAATAAAAATGCAAACAATGCAGATGTTTAAAAATGCCCTTGTTAAATAAAATGTTTTCTTTTTTCGCTACGCATCTGTTTTATTGCTGTTTTTATGCTTAAAAGGGGGCGATTTGAACTATGTAATACTCACATTTATGTACATGATAATATAGCTTGTGCTCTTTTCCTCCCATCTGCTTTCATAAGTTTTAAGAATATTGTTCAAGCCATGTGATAATATCGTCATAAATTTATACTATACATTGACCTTTAAAAATTGTTTTCATCGTCTGTCCTAAGTCCTGAACACTCATGGGCAGCATGTTTTTTTTTTTGTATTGAGTAAATTTAATTACTAAATGAATAAACATCCCTATGGTAGTTTGAAAGTGCGTTGCAGTGTAATAAAATTGTAAATTTACTTCATCTTGCGAATTTGATTGTCAGTTAGTGTTAAGCATTTTAAAACATAGTTTTCATATGTGTGTGTGAAACAAACTTCTCCATTGCATCTTTTTTATCAGCCGATTTTCATTATGAGCTTGTTTTCCATATTTTTTAAGGTTTTTATGGAAGTGTCAAAGATTAATATCCTTTGGCAATGGCTTTTATTTTTTCCTACATGCAGACCATAAATCATACTTACATATTTTATGTTTTTCTCTGTTTGCCACAGATGATCAAAGCGTACAGCAGAGTGATGGTAGGACTTAACAACGTATAGTTATTACAATAAAATCAACATAATAAATTGTTATGTTTTTTTTTTGTAGATAAGAATTGAACTATAAAATTATTAGGCGTACAAAAAATTTTCAAAGAACATTATTGTGAAAATAAAAAGCAACATATGAATATGCATTATTAATGCCCTTTAACATAAATATACCATATGAGTTCAAGTAGATTATTATCCTAAAAATCATGTGCAAACATTTTATTCCTGTCTTATAGTCTCTGGATGTCTTCCTGGAACCTTTGGTCCAAGTTGTGACATGGTGTGTCACTGTGAAGACAAAAAGTGCCGTAAAGACGGACATTGTGTTAAAGACACGTTGTGTATGCCTGGGTGGTTTGGCCCAGCATGCCAGTATCGTAAGTCTGATGTCAATAGTTAGATTATTGATGCGTTAGTTTTAATTTACAGCTGATGTCAATAGTTAGATTATTGTAGTGTTAGTTTTCTTTATACAACAATCAAATAAATTGCATACAATTTTAAATCACATTTATCTACTTTAGGCATCCTATTACCTTGTTCAAATTATTTATTTTTTACTTCAGGTATATAGTGACTTCAACCCCATTTAATTACTTTTCTGAAAATATGACCATACGGAACGTATATAATATAAGTTGTGAAACAACAAATATATGTTTGCAAATGCTTCTTAAAGTCAGTAATTTCTCGCAGAAAATTTAGCCTTTGGCACCATTGGGATAAGTTCTGTAATCACCGACAGCAATGATGGGACATGTGACACAAACAACGAGAAATCTCAGGAAGTAATACTTAAGTCGTCAACTCTGTTTACATGGATGAGAGTAGTGTTTTACAGAAGAGGTAGCTAAGATGGGAAGTCACGTGTACTTTATGTCAATTAAAACTTTTTTTACAGCATTTTTTTAAAACCACATGTTTCTATGAGAGCTTATATTTCCAATAAGATAAATATTACAATGTATGTGGTAGTTTATTCAGAAATTAAAGATGTGGACAAGATGAGAGAGTCGTATCTAAATTGTTTAATTAGTGCTAAATTAGTGCTATAATTATTTATTTTGTTTTGGATTAGTTTGAAATGGAGATTTCATAGTGTTTCTTGTTAAATGTTCTTTTAAAAAATATATTAAAAACACCATCCCACTTCTTACATATATATA
>MUZC01002595.1:302451-355834 GCA_002072015.1 Radix auricularia
TATATATTAATTTATAAATATGAAATTCTGAAAATTAAAAACATTTGGAAAATGCAATGAAAGTCATGATAACCCTAATTTCTTGATAAATTTATCTGGAAGACGGATATGTGGGACTACAATCAAAATCTTTTAAACCATGAAAATATACTGTATATTCTGATTTCTAAGTTGACACCATTACTTTTTCCTAATTAGATATCGACTTTCAGCTACTTTTGTTGTATAAGACCAGCCTCTTCCGACAAACACAAATTTTTTTAAAAAATCAGATTTGCTTTCAGTATTTTTATTTGTATTCAAATGTCATAAAAATCCTCCTTTTGGGCACTAAAATCAGAAGTACATAAATGACATCTTGCTTCCAATTGATGATAACCATGCATATGTTGCATGAAATGACACTTTGCATGTAAGAGGACATCCAGATGCTTGAGATTATTTTAGGGAATGAAAAGTCGTCTTATATGCCTTAATATGTGGTAATCAGATTTAGATCATGTGGTAGAAACTAAACTTTTGAAGCCTTGCAAATAAAAGGAAGTCTTAGAGACTAAATCAAATGTTGTGGAACAGATTTAATGGTATTTGACATAACGATATAAGTATGTAAAGAGTTGGTCGTTAATTATTTCTAAACTCACTTTATGTATTTCTAGTTTTTATTTTCGCTCTTCGCTTAACATCTCACAGCTCAGGTTTACGGATTATCGATTGAATTAATTTCTACTGCTGACTTTGGAGGCGGCAGTTTGCCATGCGATACCTGGAGGATCGCTGGGAAAACCCACTACAGCTTTGATATCTTCTGCTCGGATGATCATGTTGTTGACATTATCAAACTGTCCTGGAAAGGAAATGGAGATATTTGCTCTATTTACGTAAATGGAGGTAAATAGAATTTTAACACGTAAAATAAGGTGTATTTTCTAAATAAGAAAGATTTGATCCTTAGAGAATTTTTTTTTGTTTGCCTAAGATGTATTTGTTTATGATATATTTTTATTTGAGCCCTTTTTTATATGATAAATGTGTATGGGGATCTGATCTTAATTGATTAAAATCGGTCCATTAAAATCAGTAAGGAGAGTAATGTGTTTATATAAGGATTGTGTTTTAAACTGCATTAATAATGATGTGCATCATTCAAATTAGAAGATGTGGATGGTTATCACTGTACTTGTTATAGAGTGTATTCAAATAAAATGTTTTTTACAATTTATGTTTAGTAGTACTGATCAAGTAAAAATTTAAGATTAAAAAATATTAATGAAATAATGTTTATAAATTTAATACTGCTATGGATGATGCAGAAGCGGCTTTTTAAATTGGATAACAATTCAAAAATATCAGACTAAGAATATGAGTGTGAGTCATTTAATTACTCTTTAAATTAAAATAAATGATTTAACTTAGGAAATACGCAATCTGGTTTAAAGACATTTATTTTAAATAAAAACTTACCTGATCAAATACTCATAAGACATGTTATTTTGTTGTTGTTGTTTTTTCCGGGTATTAATATATACTTTTATATTTATTAAATTAAAAAATTTCTCAACAAAATAATAATCATGCAATCTGTGTTAAATATGAAAATCAAAGTTTAAAAAAGATGAATGTCCTCTTAGCTAGAGGTATATTATTTATTAAAAATAATTTTTTTTCCAAATAATTGAACTTCAGAAATTTTATTAGTTTGTTAATCTGAATATCTATACCACACAATCAGAGATTCCAAATTAGAATATATCTATATAAATATAATCAATCTATTGGTTCCTACAGGACAAATTATACCAGTGAGATCTTCGATGACGTTCTGTGAGCAGAAGTCATTGGGACAGGCGGGACTCTTGTTTGACGGCGATACGAGAGACTTCAACTGCTTCAGTTTCAACAGTGCACCCAATCTTATCCGAATATCTACAACAATAAATGAAACAATAAACAAGATAAAAATTTTGTCTGGTGAGTTGAGATATATACCCTAGTACATAGTATTGGGTAAGGGAATAGCTTATTTTAACTGTCGCAAAATAATAATAAAAAAAAAATACTGATTACTAGAGCATATAATCCAAGAGACTTCATTTTACATTACCTAGATACCTCGTCAAATTCATATCAGCTGAGCGTTAAGTGTTTAGATGCTACAAACAAAAGTGTGTGTGACTTCACTTCAAAGCCGAGCTCAGTAACGTTTATTGCAATCCCGGTCAAGACAGCCACAATCTCGACACTGATGATCAGCTTGGCATCCGGCGCTATCACAATGTGCGAGATACAGCTTGAAGGAGGTAATTTTGTTGCAATCAACCCAGTTTTATGGGTGGTTAAATAGAGTGGCACCATTACAAAGTGTGAGATACAGCTTGAAAAAGGTAATTGTCTGGCAATCATCGCAGTTTTATGGGAGGGTAAATAGAGTGACACAAACACAATGTGTGAGATACAGATTCAAGGAGATAAATGTGTGGCAATCATCACAGTCTCATGGGTGGAGAAAATAATCAATAAGTCTCTCCAGGTTCATAATTCTTTTAAAGAAAAACGTATAAAAATGAATTACTTTGATTCTCTTGATAGTAGTCATCACTTACATCTGCATGTTTACTCATCTGATTAGGCCAAATAAAAATGCTCAAAGGAAAGACGTACAATTGAACTTAAATATTAAATTGCTTTAATTTGTACGGAGACGATTTATTTTCTTCATTGGTAACCCAACATAAGTAGCACAGGGTATATTTCATGGCACAGTTAAACTGTATCGACAAAAAAGAAAATGACAATTAATATGTGGGCTTAGGGGACTATATTTATAGAGCAATGTGTTCAGGATGTGAAGGTCTCTTTAACACATCTACTTAAGCACATTGAAAATGTTCTAGTAAATTATGTTCACTAAATGTCTTTCATATTTTATTTTAAATTTAACTATTTTCTTTATTCATGTAGCCATCAGTTAGTATTCTCGACTATAAAAAATCTTGATTTCTAAGGTATTGAATGTTAAGGATTTTTTATCGAATTTGTACACAATTTCTCTAGCTATGATATAAATTAAACCATAAAAAAATTTAGCTTACAATGTGAAGTATATTGATTTATGTTTTTTTTCTGGGTTCATTTAAATGCTAATTAGACATTAATTTTACATTTAGGCATCATCATTAAGAAGTGATTTAAAAAAAAAAAGAATTACAGATTTCTCAGTTTTCACATAAAAAATATGCGTTTTCTTCATATAAGATAACATTCCAAAACAATTTCAGATTGCAAGTTCCCTTTCTATGGCCTCTACTGTAATGAAACTTGCAATGAACGATGCGTTGCTAGAGAATGTAATTTTGATGGAACATGTCGTAAATGCTCTGAACCTAATAGTAAAGTATTATGTGAACCAGGTCAGATTTGTTCACAAGTAATGTGTCTATTTTAACAGTTTATTTTTCTCATCAAATCACTTTTTTAAATAAAGTTAAACTTAAGTCCATAAGTTTTAAAATTTTAATTAGGAAAAATATATCCTGAAACTACACTCTTTGTAAATACTCTACAATAATACATATTCCGTCATACTTCAGGCAAATCAAAGTTATAATTTACAAAATTGAAATTGTAGTAGTAGTCATTCATAGAAAATACCATATTTTAAGTAACAAGTACAAATCCAATAACAACATTATCGCAGTTTTCATTTCATTTCATCGCTTAAAAAATGTTAAGTTCCAAGAAAATTTATATAGAACAAATCATTGCGTATTGGATAAGTGTATTTAAAAACATTCACTTTTAAAACAAAATATAGTCTAAATTTAGTTACATGAAATTAAATTTACATACAAATTATTCATGCAAAATTAAAAATTAATTTCTCGATTAACCATTAAAAAATATTTCAGTTGTAAATATTGATTAAAGTAATTTTATTCGCTAAGCGTTCGCTGAAAATTTTTAAAAAAATATATTTATTTCAATTTATTTTTTAAAAAAATAATAATAAATAATAAACAGTATAAAAGCACAGATCACATTATCTGTATCACTGAGGAACTTAGAAAAACAGTCCATAGATTTTAGAAAATTTTAAAATATTTTTTCCATGTCTATGTGACGGGGTGAATATATAAAACAAAAAAAAATAAATCATTATTCTGTTTGTTATTTCCCTTGAGATGTTTGGCTTTTATCGAAATTAACCATTAATTCATGAAATTAATTGTCCATTTTTCAAAAGTTAATGATTAACTTTAAATTAATCGTTACCAGCACTACATACAACCAAATACAGTTGTAAATCGAAGTTGAAAGATGATTTGTTTCTTTGTATTTTGTCTAGTGGAAGCCACTACAACCACCGCTACAACCCCTGAAGAAATCGGTAAGGATACTGCCTAAGCGTTATTTATTTTCTTTGTTTTTGTAATTTTATGTATAATGCACTATTTTTTTATTAACTTATTTTTTTTTACATTTCGTCTCTAGAAGCTTTATATTGTTTCCAAATTATTGTCTAAATCTATATGTTATAGTAAAATGAAAGGCAATTTATATCACGTTATCAGTCTCAATACACATGTTTCACTTATGGGCCCAAAAAGACAAAGAATTTAACACTATTTACCAATATCCATCATCTTTTGTCACTAAGGCAGTCGGCTGAGCGTAAAAGAGTAAGCCTCTTCAAAACTTTATTAAATAACTTTTCAATTAGAATATGGCTCCATCATGGTGAGGCTAAAATAAACTTGATCGTGACATTGGTTAAATTTATTTTGAAAGAGCAAAATGTTTTTCTCATTTCATAGAAGATTCGTTGTGCCCACGAGATACAAAATGCCACTGTGAGAACAATCTGTGTCAGAAAGATAAAACCTGCAATAATGGAGTTCGTTGTCAGAAACCCTGGTTTTCTCTAGCTTGTCAATACTGTAAGTAATTATCTGTTTATGCGTCTAAGTATATGCATACACAAGAATAGCTTTTCAATATGTTAATTTAATCCTATATTCCAAACTTGTTTATTTTTTAAAAAAAAAGTATTTTAGTACAATTTAAAAAGAGTGAATCTGTGAGGCTTACTTTGGAAATTTCCTCCTTCAAAATTGAGCTATATTACTTTTATCTAATTAACAATGAAGAGATGAATGCTTTCTACAGCAGGATCTTATGTAAAATTATTACTTAAAATTTTATATCCTTAACAAATGCATTCATCTATTAAATCATCTGATTGTAAATTCCCATTTTGAATAACTCTTTTTGTTGACTGTCATACAACATGTGTCTGTTATGTAATGAAGATAAAGCTGGTCATTGAAAGAAATGTTCTCTAATCAAGTCAGATAAAAGTAAATGCGGGCTATGTTACTGTATTTACTCTCTAAAAAATTTAAATCAGTGCATGGTCACAAGTTCCAGATTTCTAAATAATATTCTAAGTTGGAATTAAATATAAAAATGTGATTAACAACACCTGAAAAGTTACTTTTTAATGTTAAGAAACTAGACACTATGATAACAAGTTATAACTTATTTAAAAGAAAACACCTTTAGACTATTATTTTGTGATAATCTTTTTGAAAACAATAAAAAAAAAATACACTATTTTGAATCTAAATTTTTTTGTTTGAAATAATTTTAAACTGTTTTTAATTTAATCTATTTGAATATATGTGTACAGTAACTTTAAAATTCTATGCATGCTAAAATAAGTTGACATAATTTTGGAAAGAGCAAACACAAACACATACACACACACACACACACACACACAGAGAGAGAGAGAGAGAGAGAGAGAGAGAGAGAGGGAGAGAGAGAATTCCGAGTTTCAATAAAACAATTAATTATACACACTTTAAACCAAAACGTGCAAAAACTAAAGTAAAACGGCCTTAAATTGGTCCAGGTGATAATTAAATATTAAAATCTTTTTGAGATTGCAGAAAGGACAGAGAGTTTTGAGATATTAATTTTTGTTAAGAGTGTAAATAAACATTAACATTGTTTTCAGCTGTTGTATTGACACCTAAGTCATTTCTCTACAGATGATGTAGCTCACGACGGCCAAGCTGACAGTCCAGAGCTGACTGACCATGATGACACCACTTGCATTGCATCACAGAATTTCAAAGTTGAACTCAATTGGCCAGTTCCTTTTTCCTGGGCCCAAATTGTGTTTCAGGAAAAGGGTAAAAATAAATTTGTTTTTCCAACTCATGTGGATGGAGAGCTAGAGTGCACAACCTGTGTCCAACAATTATGTGAATATTTGCGATTTATTATATGAAGTTGTTAATTAAATATATCCATTACAAGCTTAAGTATTTGTTAATCAGGAAAATATTAATTATGCTGTAGCTTTAGCTGCAGTGTCAAGTGCGTAAAGACATTGAAATAGCATTCACCACACTGGTGTTAGATGGCAGCTGTAGGTAATGATGACATGCCATTGAATCCGTGTGATGTTAACTCGCTGCATCATTCTTCCGTGTAACTGTGAAACTTGTCAGTCATCTTTAACAGCCGCAACTGTACACACACATATCAAGATGCCTGTGTACAAGTATCACTCTTAGCTTCTCCATTGAGTCTCCGCAAGTCAGAGGAACAAATTTTTTGCCTCACACACAGAAGAGTACAGGATCATATACAACAGCTCAATATCTAGCATTAGCCGCTACTTAACACTCTAATCAAAAGCCATGAAAAAAAAAATAGATTAAACTCTGGCTATACCTTTTCAGGGGTCCTCGAAGCACTGTTGTTTGAATTTACATAACTTTTTCAGGATTTTGTCAAGATCTTAGAAAATATGAGACTTGTTTTTTTCTCCAATTTGCTGGAGACAGAGAGTGCAATTTTGAATTTCCAAATAGAACTGATTGAACTAAAATATAACGCTCGGCTTGTGAAAACATTTGAGGCCAAAATGATTCACTGGAGACATGGAGTGTAGTTAATAGCTAAATAGCAAGAAATATTAGTGTGTGCTTTTTGGAAGCACTTACATGTGTGCATCGCCTTTTTGATGATTGAAAAATCTCAAGAACAAATATCAAACCTGATTGGTGGACATCAATCTGGTGTCAGGAATACAACTGATGATTTCTAGCGCGTGCTCGGACTTTGCACAATTCTTAGCAAACATCCAAGAGAATTTCCGGATAATGTTACATTAACAGTATTAGTTAAGCAGCTTATCACGTATTTAATGATTGTGACCTCATTGTACTAGCCCTACTTAAAATATACTCATTTACGTGTGTGACATGATAATAGGTTTACATAACATGGAAATATTAGAGAATATCAATGGAAACGTTTTATTTTGTAACTGAGCACTGTTTGTGCCTACAACACATTCTGACTATGTCATTATTATCTCGCGTTAACAATTAACGATAGGTATTTTTTTGTTATTGACCTTTTTGTTTTTTTCTGAAAATTTATTGGCGCTGTTGCTAAAGTAATTTTTTTAATGTAGCCAGCAATGGCCCAAAGGTTGCACACCCCTGGTGTAGAGGATCAATGGCGTAGCTACGAATTTGTAAGGGTTTGGGGGCTCAGGAATGTAAACCTCTTTAGGGGCCAAACATGATTGACAGTAGCATACTATTTAATGTTTAAAAAAATTCCTGACATTAATTTGGGCACTACCTCTCAAGTGGGGGCCAGGGGGAATTTCAAATAGTACTCACTCTCATAGATATGCCACTGTAGTGGATATAGCTTTAGTTTTGTTTTATTTATTAGAATTACTATTAAATTGTAATGAGTTTGAGACTATGAATTTCATTTGCATGGGTAGATTAAATAATGTATAAATGATTTTGAAAAATTCTTAGAAAAGAGGGCTAGAAAATAATTAAAAAGATACATTCGCGAACGAGCGGGTGTTGGCTAAGAGTTGTAATTCTTCAGTTCTATTTGAAATTGATTATACACTAATAGGAAACATATAAAATAATGTTTTTCTTATAGTTCCTTTGCTATTGTACAGTGTCTGCATCAAGCATTTCATTATCTTTCCACGTTCTAAAAACTGGAGATGGGGAAAGTACGCCATGCAACAGCCAGAGAATTGTCGAGTTGCCTGGCAACGTCTTTGATATGTTCTGTGCTAATGAAGACATAGTGGATAAGATCATGGTTGCTTTGAGTTCCAGCGCAGCGGTTTGTTCTGTCTATGTTAATGCTGGTAAGTCGTCTTTGTTTAAGGTGATATATATATACATATAATTTACTTATAGTAACATTACACTTTTTACCTTAAATGGCATAAAGGTTTATAGTATCTCTTTGTTGTAATTTATTCAGGAGTTATGGTGTTAACTTTAATTTTCTGCTTTAATACCCATATTTAAAGGGTTACTGCAATATTTTACTTCAATATAATTTAAGTTATATTAATTACCATTCTATTTTACTATTTTTCTTTCATCCTTTTAAGCTATACATTATTTAAGAGTATGAAAACTAAAATAAAAAGTACAAATAATTTGTTCAAATTTCTTTAAATATTTATAATAATAATAAGTATAGTTTCATGTTTAAAGTCAAGTGAAAATCAGTAGAAAATACTGGCCATACATTTGAATTTGTGTCCCCATTTATCCCTGTCACGGATGAGCAATTTGTCCTTGTAACTTGTATGTTCGGCAGCGGAGAGTGGTGGGGCTGTATTCAAGAAGTTGACAATTACAGTTTGTTTTGGCTAGAGTTTCATTATTCATAGTGTAATATGAATGTTATGAATCATGCGAAAGCAGTCTTGATACAGTTATTGGGAGGCTTGTGACATTTACGCAGAATACACAGACACTTCTGAACAACGAGAATGCCAGTCTCAAGGAATTAATAGCACTCGTGGATGCCTTTCAACTCAGAGGGTGAAAAAATGAGAGAGTACATAGAGAGAGAGGTACAATAAGTGATAGATACTGACAGGGTGGCTGAGAGGGCAGCCGAGAGAGCGATTGGGGATAGGGCAGCCAATAGAGAAGCAAGGCTAGAGGCCAAGAAGTTAGAGGCTGCCAATGGAGGAAATACAAATGGGACCAATAACAGGCCCAGGCAGCCTAAGCTTCCAACATTTATAGATGGTGTCAACCAGCTGGATGGATACCTAACAAGGTTTGAAACTTTCGCTCGGACCAGCAAATGGCTGGATAATGAATGGGAACTGTCACTGAGTGCGCGTCTGTCGGGCCAAGCCTTAGAGGTGTACTCTACGATGCCATACGAGAAAGCATTGAGGTTTGAAAAGTTAAATGAAGTGCTCCTAAAAAGATATAACCTCACAGAGGAGGGATACAGAAACCTATTTCGAAAGAGCAAGCCGCAAGATGATGAGTTGCCATTTAGTTTTTTAAGAAGCAATCATAGTTAATAAGTAAATTTGTAAATTTGCCATTCGAGATAGTGAAAATTTAAATGGTAAAGACGTAAACAAGGTAAGGGTTAGCCTGACATGATGTAACAACACAGGTAAACAAGTTAAGGGTTAGCTTAACAGAAGTAACAAAAAAACCCTCATAGTGGAAATTTTTCGACCTAGAACAATTTTCTAGAAAGTGGGGTATATGTCAGGGATGACCAATGTGTCTTTGTAACTTGTTGTCAGTTGCGCACAGGGGTGTGGTTGCTCTTTTGCTACTCACCGTAAAAGCGTGCGAAAGGGGCCGGTGTTGATTGATGTGTGTAGCGGAGAGTGATGGGGTTGTATTCAAGTAGCTGACAATTAAAGTTCGTTTTGTCTAGAGTGTCGTTATTCATTGTGTGATAGGAACGCTATGAATCTGACGAAAGCGATACCGATACAGTTATTAGGACGCTTGTCACAATCCCTTTTCTCTTTTAGGTAGAAACTTAGCTTTGTCTGCCAGTATAGTTGTTCCAGGCCTGACTGATGATAGATGGAATCATTTGATATCATTTATCACTGACGGAGTCCCTACACATGAGCAGTGCTTAATGCTTAGTGCACATGACTTGAGATCAATGAAAATAAATATGAAAGTTCCACGTTCAGTTAGCCAAATAATTATCAATGTTTGTGAGTATTGCAAACAATTTTAAGTTTCTTTTTAACTATTCATTTCATGCAAAAATTATTAGAAACTTTGTAATTGTAATCAGAACGTCTTTAAACCCTTTTCAGTCCTCGGGCAGAGAAATAGTGTTGGGCCTCTGGGCTAAGAAATAGTGTTGGGCCTCTGTGCAAAGATAGAGTTCTACACCTCCCACAAGAATAAATAAATAAAAAACTAATATATTTAATAAGCATATCCACATGGATCCATTATGCTCGTGAGCCCTCAGACAAAAGCCCAACAGGGTCTATGTGTTAAGATAGCCCTGGTTGTAATCACTTTCCTCGTTTCAAGTGCATAATTTTCTCTCTTAAAAGTTTAAAGTATGTCTTAATATTTTTTGCACATTTTATTGTGAGAGGTTTTCTAATTAAACTAAGGTATTTTTTATTATTATTGTTATGACACTAAAACTTAATGTACACATATGACAATTCATAAACTTATTTTCTATGAATTATTTTAATTGCTTATTGAAAGGAACAACACAAAAATGAATCGTAAAGCTTACTAACAAATTCATCGAAATACATGGATTATTTTTATGTATAAACATTCAAATGTAAATGATATTCAATCCAATTCAAGAAAGGTTGACAATAATTTTTTTTTAACTTCCACAGATCATGACGTCGGTAGGGATTTCAAGTTTAAAGTAGACTGCATTGAAATTGGAGATAATAGTTTATTTCAATATGAATCTTCTAAAGCCCAGGAGATCTTCTCAATCCACCTGCCCACAAAACCTGTATGTTCAGTAATAGAACTGGCCGCCTTAAGTGGGTCTTTTGAAGTCTGTGAGATGCAAATATTTGGAGGTAAGAACATAGATTTTCTTGCGAGACATTCTTTAAATTCCTTTTCTCTTTCTTTGTTCATTAAAAAAAACTAATGGAATTCATTGATGAATTCTGCGGAGAGGCAATGTGAGGGAAGGTGTGCACATTTTATGATAGGCTAAAAATATCAAAATAATGACACAGTGCCAAAATAAACACGCTAAGATACTTTGTAAGATCAAAACCAGATGGAAATCCACGAGCAAATGCAATGATAATTATGTTGAAAGACGCTGTCATGTGAGATACAACACAAATAGACATGATACAGCGCATTGAATACACTGAGACATTATCATCTGGAAAGTTAAAAGTATTAACTGTCCAACTGTTAAACTGAAGAGCAGTACAGTATAAAATTCTGAAAAACAGAAAATAAACAAGACATAACACAGAAAATGAGAAATTTTATTATTGCATTTTGCATGGCCAATGTGATAAAAAAAAAAAAAAAAAAATATTTTAAAGTGCTTAACTGAATATGAACTGAACACAAACTAAATATATATGGGTAATATCTATATAGAATGTATATATGTATGTATGTGATTGTGTACATATAAGTGTGTGTGCATTTATGTGTGTACATATGTTTTCTTGCATGCATGTAAGGATAGATGTATTTATGTATACATCCATGTACATATGGTTAAATGGAATTATGCTTATTATTTCAGCTATCTTTTCCTATCCACAAACACACATTAATTTCTGCTTTCCCCAGACTGCCCACCACAACAGTATGGTTTAAACTGTGACAAACTTTGCCACATTACCTGTACAAACCACACGTGTAACCAGGATGGCATTTGTCACCAATGTCACGCTGGCCGTGTAGGCAAATATTGTACTGAAGGTGATTACTGTTGTTTTCAAAATTGTTTTTTTAACGTCTGTTTTGGTTGTGATGTATACTGACTTACAGAATAAAGTGAAAGATTTTGTTTGCCTTTTTTGCTTGGTAAATCCAAAACAAAGTATAAAATAAAGTGTACATACTATATCACGAATTTTCATACAGCATAATAACATGAAAAGGTCCAGTAAAACCAAACCTATTAGTTCAGCCAAACAATCTGGTTCTGCGATTGAGATTTTAGAGGGAAGATAATGGGGATGAGACTAAGGCCAGGCTTATAAATTAGTAAACTTTCGCTTTTTAGTCACGTCCTGTCAGGCTAACTAGTACCCTCTTTATTTGTTTTCCGTCTACTAAATTATCGTGATTTCAACTGCACAAAAGCCTGTATGTTCAATAATATCTGGAAAACAAAATTAGCCCAAGAAAGGTCTAAATCACCACATGTCTTAGTTATTCTTATGGATAAATAGCAACATAATTAAGAACGAGAAGCAATAGAAGGGGGAAAAAACCACAGGAACATGGTTATCTCACTCATTTATTTTAAAAAAATTAAATTACACATATTTTTCTGGAATCATAGATTTACTCATAAGTATTTTGTTTTTTTATTACCACAGATGACCCAAGTGTACAGCAGAATACTGGTAAAAAATGTATTCGTATTTTAATTCTATACAAATCTATACTTCATATATATTTTTTAAAATTTAAACAACACCTTTAAAAGGACATGTGCACGTCTATAAATAAGTTGTATGCTTAGGAGATAATTTAAAGATTCAGTTATTGTATTTTTGTATAAAGAAAACTTGCTTGCCATGTGTTCAATCATGAACAGAAAAACAACCATTCCCCATCTATTCTAGACAAAGCCGAAAAATATGAGACTTTATTCTAATGGGATATAATTTGGCTTTTGCCAGTTAAACCACTTGTGTATAATTTTGCGAGGCATCATATGGGCAATCAGTAAAACTGTCATGCTACACACAATGTTAAGACACCAATACAGCAGCTGATTTTCTGAGGCAGTAACTGAAAGATGTTTCCAAAAACCACTAATCTATAGAAGACACACAATAAATACTCCACGCCAACTTCATAAACTGATGTTTTTAATTTCATTATATAGAGAAAATTATTACCCATGTATTGCAGACTCAGTTTGTGCTAACGGTTACTTGGGGCCTAATTGTGATATAAAGTGTCGTTGCCGTGAGAATCGTTGTCTGAAAGACGGGTCCTGTTTTGAAGGAACATTATGTGATTCAGGGTGGTTTGGTCCAAACTGTCAATACGGTAAGTCTAAAAGCATTTTTAGGCTTTGTGAATGCCACAATTATATCTTTATCTTTATCTTACAATGCTGCTAAGATTGTCAGTAGTGTAAGTATCTCCCGCCCATGTGTTTTTTTCTGTTTGGTCCCAGGCCGTATTTAAAAAATTATTTTATTGACTTTCTCTTATATTGTCTTTTGATATTGCATTTTGACTCCAGGGATTTGTAATAATTATGGCATGGAATGATTTAGGATTGTTAACCTTAAACGTTTTCTGGTGTTAATGTAGGACTTTGTCAACCTATGTCTCAAAAAAAAAAAAAAGGGTTATTGTAGGAATAAAAACAACAGTGCCCTAGTGACACCTATGTAATTCATATGGTTACAAAATGTACATGATAGAAGTCGGTTCCAAAAAAGAAGCAACATAATTACTAATACTTTTCCTTTTTTTTTAAAAAAATATTATTATAAAGAAATTTCAGGAATTTTTAACAGCGATCCCACTTTAGAAACCCAACCAGTGATATGTTATTAATTGAAAAGGACCCTGCTCCCATGTTTAATTTCCTTTGCAGTTTAGTGCACATACATATCTATGATGAAAATAAAAATATAAGGAGAAAAACCAATTACGAAGAACTCTGCAACTTTCTTCTCAAAAGCTATTAATTATTTTTCTTTAAAAAATCTTTGGATATATTAACCACTTTTTTTATCTGTAGACAATGCGTGCTAAAATATTACACTTTATACAGGCAAACCATGACAAAATTGGTGTTTGGAAATGTTTAATAAGATTTAAACTGCACTTAATACGTTCAATGCTCTTTTGGGGTCAGCTCTCAGTCGATATGTTTTAGTGGAAATCTTCTTCAAACGGATGTCAGCATAAAAAGTATCTTTTCATTGTTGTTAGAAATGACTCGTACAAATACCCGATGAATGTCGGACATTTCAAAACAGGTGCTCAACTGTCTCTTCAGCATTGCCACATATTTGGAACCAGTATCACTTGTAGTGACAAACCTATGCAAGTAAATACATTCATTGCTTTTCTGGTTGATGAGTGTTTAATCTCTTAAAGCAGGACTGGCCATAACAGATTGGGGCCCAGTTTAAGTACTGATAAGGAATTAATAAGGATACAAAACAACCTATAAAAACAAAGGTTTTGACTATAAATTCCTTACACATGAGACATAACTACATCTATTGATTATGTTCAATATCATACGCACCATGCGATAGACTTCTGAGACATCGAGGGCTGGAGTGAAATCTCAGTGACCGTGGAGTTCAACTATAGCAGACGGCTACACATCCTATATAGAGATAAACGAAAAATTCATTAACTTAATTACAATACATTCAACTGATCTGAAATTTTGATACAATGCATTGTGAGTGACAATTGTTTATGTACAAAATTTCAGCATGCTAGCCTTAAGGCTACAACAGACAGACAAGACGGTGGAATTTATATAAGGTATTAAATAAGTGAACATCACTTGCCAACAGATCATCTCTCATGGTCTGTGGACGCAATTATCTTCTGCATAGAAGGAGCGTCTGTATATCTAAGATAAGATAAGTATTAAGATAGTCATGCCTTATGAAAACGCAGAGGCCACTGTGACCGCATGGGCTGCAGTGGCCTAAGACCATCCCTGGCTAATAGATTGGATATGTACACTGAACTAAAACCGTAATTCGATTTTTGATTTAAAACAAAAAAAAATGAACATCTCCTCAGTGAATGTGGTGATATCGGGAAACGAAGTAAGATCCGTTCTCAGTGACAGTGATGACAGCACGTGCTACAGTTACCAGGACAAAAGTGTAGCATTTTCACTAAACACGGCAACAACCTTTACCTGGCTTAGAATCGTGTTTTACCATAAAGGTAGCTGTAATGGTTATGTTTGTAATGATTGCATTGTTTGAGCACGCGACTTGAGTGACTGAGTTAGGAGTCTGCGCACCTTTTTTGGGAGTTGATTTCGGAGTGTCAATTAATGAAAAGCTAATGATATTAAATTCGGTTCACAAAAACCATATACTGGGGCCTTGATTTACAGTGCTTATTCACTGTTTCAATATTACTGAAGAGGCTGTATAATATTAAAGAAGACATTGGATAATTTATATAAAAAAGGGTGATTTGTATTCAATATTAATATGAGAATATTGCTTTTTTTAAAATTTATATTATGAATATTTTTAAAACTATTTATTTTTATGTGGATGATAGAAATTAAATTTCTTATGCTATATTTTCTAAAAACTGAAATCCGGCATCCTTCCGTCTCGCGAGACGATGGTGCATCACCGTTGGGTTGGGTTGCATTTCCTCGAGTGACTGTGCAGTCCTATCCTTGAGTGACAGTCTTTGCCACAGTTTTTACACACAAGTTCTGTGCTTCCAAATGTTTTGGCCTTTCTCCTAGCTCTTCTGTCTGCAGCCTCCTCCATTCTTCGCTCCTCGGCTACCATGACGCCCTCATTGACAACTGTGCGCCATGTAGATCGGTCTTCTGCCTTACACTCCCAGTCACTTGTATGTATTTTGGCTGCTTTCATGTCCATTTGACAGACATCTTTAAATCGCAAGCGTGGGCGACCTGTTTTCCTCTTTCCTGAAGCAAGTTCACCATATAGGAGGTCCTTCGGGATGCGGCCGGGGCTCATTCTTTTGACATGTCCTAGCCACCTCAGGCGTCTTTCACTAAGAATTGAGAACATGCTTTGGGTATTGGCACGCGTTAGTACCTCTATATTAGGCACTTTTTCTTGCCATTTAATACCAAGGATGCGGCGCAAGCATCTCAAATGGAAGCTGTTAAGCTTACGCTCTTGTGATGTATAAGTGGTCCATGTCTCGCTCCCATATAGTAGTGTACTGATGACACAGGCTCGATGGACGCACAGTTTGGTTTTCTCCGTTAGCTTGGTGTTTTGCCAGACCCGCTTATTTAGTTTAGCCATTGTTGCGGCTGCCTTGCCAATTCTGCTGTTTATTTCTTCTTCAATGGACAGTGTATTGGAGACCTTGGATCCCAAGTAGGTGAAGCTGTCCACAACCTCCAAGTTTTCATTATCGATATTTATGGTAGGAGGAGGTCGAGTGTCTTGGGCCATGATGTTTGTCTTTTTCAAGCTGATTTGCAGACCAAATTCTTTGCAGGCATTGGAGAAGCTTGACACGAGTTGTTGCAAACCAGATTCTGTATGTGCTGTTAGTGCCGCATCATCCGCAAATAGTAGCTCTCGAATTAGGACATCCGTCGTTTTGGTCTTGGCTCGGAGGCGGGCAGTGTTGAAAAGTCCTCCATCAGCTCTGGTATGTAACCAGATTCCCTCACTGCTATCCTTGAATGCGTATCGAAGAAGTACAGAGAAGAATATTGCGAAGAGTGTTGGTGCGAGTACACAACCTTGTTTAACTCCGCTGCTGACAGGGAAGGCCTCTGACTTAGCTCCATCGAACTGTACTGTGCCAAGCATATTTTCATGGAACTGTCTGATGATGGCAAGTAGGTGAGGGGGACATCCAATTTTTGCCAGTATTTGGAATAGCCCGTTTCGACTGACTAAGTCGAAGGCTTTTGTAAGGTCCACAAATGCAATGTATAGTGGCATCTGCTGCTCTCTGCATTTTTCCTGGAGCTGTCGTATGGAGAACACCATGTCTATGGTAGACCGACCGGACCGGAAACCACACTGAGATTCTGGATAGACGCGGGATGCTAGGCTTTGTAAACGTTTTAGTATAACGCGGGCAAAGGTCTTTCCTACAATACTAAGGAGTGAAATGCCGCGATAATTATTGCAATCACTCCTATCACCTTTGTTTTTATATAGTGTAGAAAAAAACAACTGAAATATGCAGAGAAGAATTGAAACTTGATTCCGTTATTTGGGAAATTAGTATACATTATTTTATATGTATCTTTCATTTAATAGCTTTGTTTTTTAATTTGAAGTAAATTATGAATTTGTATAAAGGTTCATTTTATTAAGTCAATGGCAAATATATATGATACTTGTGTAAGTTTGGGGTTTAAATTTTATGCTTCTATTTAAAAGTGTTTGTGACAGTGAGATATAGAGGGGGCGTGAGAGTATGGGCTGCTTGAAAAATATTAAGATTGTGATAGTGAATTTTAAAAAAATAAATGAATTTTTTACAACCTTTGTTACGAGTGTAGTATAGTTATACGTTTTAGATTAATTAATAAATTTAAGTGTACTTCATTTCTTAGTTATGTTTAATGCGCAGTCACCTCCACATGCATTTTTAGTAATGTGCTTGCATGGATAATTAGCGTTAAAAATGGATTACTTTTAAAGATTTTTAGTTTTGATCTGCGATCTTTCCTTGAAAATCCACAGCTCAAATCACCAAACTGTCCACTGAGTTAACTTCTAAGAGCGAAAGTGGTACATTGTCATGCTCAGCCTGGAGATACGCCGAAATAAACAACTACACCTTTGATATATTTTGCTCAAACGATCATGAGGTAGATGGGATAAAGATCACATGGAAGGGGCACGGAGCTCTTTGTTCCATTTATCTGAATGGAGGTAAACAACATTTTAAGTGAGGAGCAATTGGTTTTAAAAAACACCTAGATTTGAATTCATTTAATTAAATGAAGACGTGAACATTAATAGTTAATTCTTTACGAATTTTTCTGAAAATAATATTTTCTAATATCTATATAAATTACTTCCATACCTTAAAAAAATTATACAATTTTAAATTTAATCATTTGTTAAATTTTTTTATTATACTTTTTTTACTTTAAGGCACTAAATATAATATATATATATATAATATTAACCAATTAAGTAAGCTAAAGATAATACTCCACAGGCCGTCAAATAGAACCTCGGGCATCTTTAACGTTGTGCACATACAAGAACGCCTGGAGAGCGGGATATATGTTTGATAGAGATGACAATACTTGTGTCAAGTTGTCAAGCGCCTCAAATAGTGTCCTAGTATTCACAGGAACAAATGAAACACTTACCAAAATTAAAATTGACACAGGTTAGTGAGAGAACAAAGTGACTTGAACATTTATATTCTTGATAACAAAAGGACATTTTATGTCAGGTCATTGATAGTGCTTGGTCCTGCAAACTCCCATAAACTTCTGCAGCCGATCAGAAAAACTAAATCTCATTCACATATTGAAAAAAAATTATGCGGGCATTACCAGCGATTTATTTTTTGGGGCAGTACTTTTTCAAAGAGTTTGATTTTAGCAGTACGCGTTTGACTTTAAAGTCAAAAACCTATTTTTACAGGTTTTTTTTTTACCTAAGATGAACGATATTTTTGACATGCTGTACATTTATTGCCGGTCGACACGGCTGTTGGAGGGGAGTTATAACACGCCATCGAAACGACGGGCAGTACGTCCTTGGACAGGATTTGTTGCTCGTGTGTGATAATATTTTAGTTCCATCATTTTTTAAACCTACAAACAATTTTCAATGTTAATTAAACTACTAAGAATAACTGGGTTACTAGAGACATGCAAGTTTGAGAATTACCATTTCATTATATTATTGGTATCATTTTATATTAATTCTAGTATACTTATTTTTTTATTTAATATTTATACTTATTTGTTTAAGTTAGTTTCAGTACTTTTGTTTAATGTGAATTCTGCACCTCAACAATATATTTTTTTGTAATAACATTTGCATAAATTGAATAAAACCGAAAAGAGAATGAAAGGAATCTGTTGAGGTGAACATTCCTTATTGTGTAGTTCTGAGGTGTGCGAGATGTGGATGGCCGGTGAAAGATGTTACAAAAAATGTCACAACGCATGTGAAGTTAAAAATGAATGAAGAAGTGACATTGCTAGAGACTAGTTGTTCATGTCCCAATCACCATTTGTTGTCAAACTTGGATCAAATTCTTGGTCGTTGTGTTTCCCACTTTGAAGTGAAATTATCTCAAGAGTCTAAAAAATGTAAACATGTGATTTTTTGAAGTGTTTGTATGCTTTGTGGCGCTCAGCCCATCCTGTTTTGCACAAATCTGTAAGTGCCTTCCATTTAGCACAGTAAACTTGCTT
Organism: Radix auricularia; assembly: GCA_002072015.1. Classification (NCBI taxonomy): domain Eukaryota; kingdom Metazoa; phylum Mollusca; class Gastropoda; family Lymnaeidae; genus Radix; species Radix auricularia. The sequence continues at coordinate 321,634 of MUZC01002595.1, forward strand.
GTATGACATTTTTTCAACAAGGCTTTGTGCTTTGGGTTGTTAAAAAAAAGTTTAAAGCATGATTGCAGCAGTGCGTGTATACCACCAGAGCGGCCTCTCGTAGAATACTCACTTAAAATCCTATGAAAGCGCCTGACATAGATGCAGCGCCATCATAACACTGGCCCCTCATATTCTGTATTGAAGTGGTATCCCCTAATCTCTAGATAATATTAAGATATCTTTGTTACAATAAAAGGGCACACTGCCGCAGAAGGGAGTTCGTTCAAGTGTACTTAACACATCCATGCGTATGGCCGTGAATTAGTATTTAGTTGATCATCATACTTGACACGTATATATACCACTAATAAAAAGTATTTTTTTATTACATAGAAGGTTACATTTCATGAAAAAGTAAGTCGTGGCTGGATTAAGGTTATAACAAAATTGACATACTTTGACATATTATTTTTTGTTTAAAAATTTATATTTTTGGGGGCATAAACGTAAAAAAAGTTTGTGATTTTTTGGACAACATGTTATAAATGTTATTCCAAGTGTAGAAATGATTTAAAATCTATTATTAATGAGAAATTTATAAATGAAATATGTTTATTTTATACTACGTACTTACCAATAATTAGCATTTTTAAATAAAAGCAATAATCTCCAAACATTTTATTAAAATTTTTACAACTTTAATACACTATGCTATAGGCTACATTGATAAACTAATTGGTAAATACTGTGTCATTGGTATTTCACTATTGGATATCATTAAAAAATTGTAAAAAGAATGGCAAATGATAATTACATGAAATTGTTGTAATACATATAACCTTTTTTAAATAATAATATTTCTTCAATCTTTGTCATTAGTTTGTTGGGTTTTTTTCAAAATAACACATACTTTTGTCTTTTTGCTTGTTTATTTAATTTTTTTGATTTAAAAAAAGTATTTAAAAAAAATTAAAAAAAGAATTCATTAGTTATGTAACAGATACCACAGGCCACTAAAACCGTTCTGCTTTATTTGAAATTGCATGTGTTTAAACACCTTGCTGGGTGTGTTGTTCTACGAAGTAGTGCGTTAGACTATTGAACCAATGCATGAACCCGAAACACGGGTACTGGCAAGGTCCCTGGGGCATTGTGCTAGCCACACAATACCCTGCTCTTTAGTGGTCAATTAAATTTGTGAATGCTACTTCACTTGACCCATAGGCTGTGATGTCTGAAAAGGGGTTATTATTATTTTTATTATAAGCCCATTAGATCCACTTTCATTATTATAAATAAAGGGAGAAAAAAATAACAATCTCATTATGATTTCATTACATAATGCTAAAATGTGTCATTTTCATTATTTTCTTATTTTTATTTTGTCATTTTTAGAAGGTAAATTTTTTTCATTCAACAATATTCAAGTAAATATCTTTTCTTTTAGCTGAAATGTCAGAAAACTGTGAAGTCAACATTGATTTCCTGAATCAAATGAACCAAAGTTTTAAGCAGGCAACTAGTTTTCCAAAGTCAGATATTCATTTTCCCATCAAGAAATTCATGGTCTCTACTTTAATGATCACCTTAATCAAAGGTGAAATGTCTATTTGCGACATTGAATTATTTGGAGGTAAATAATTAGACTACACATTTATATTTATATTTTAAATGCCATAAACTCAATCTGCATCAAGTTTTAAATCTAGGAATATAGATTAAATATATAGATGTGTTATAAGCTCAGCACACAGATTAATAGACACTGAAGAATGGTGAGATTCCAAGATCTACAACAAAATTGTTTTTAAATAATTGGCAACAATATATTTGTTTGCGGAATGGGCAATGCACTGATGAAAAGTAACTTTATAAGATTATACCTCCCAATACCAGCAGTTCAACTTATTCACTTTCTATGTAAATACTTTTAAAATGTACGTCTATATTAGCAATGCAACTTGCAGTTATGTGCCCCGAGTTCTTTGACCACAAATGGACTGAATTTGTTCATGATATGGGATAAGGGCATGGGATAAGGGCTCCAATAATCATGTGATCATGTGTGAAGGATGGCGAATTCCTGATAATTGTGATATATCATGTCTTGAATTCCTAGATAAGTGTTTTAGATTTAGATAAAATTAAATTGGTTAAAATATTAGCTTACCAATATTTTACTGGTAAAATTAATAGGTTATAGCATTTCATGGCTTAAGAGCTTTCTGTTTTCATTGTTTCTACAGAATACGAACTCTTCTTAGTTTGCACTTTTGCTCACTTGAATACTAGGCAGCTTTTAAAAAGTATTTTTTTAAAATCACATTACAGTTGAACCCACTTACCTTGAGCTTGGTTAGCTCGACCACCCCATTATGTCGACATTTATTATTGGAACCGCCAAATTATGTGGAAACTTGTGGGATTAAATTGCTTTTGGAGACTTGTGACTTCAAGTTCCAGTGTCTTGTTCTTGCATGTTTTTTCTTTGTACATCAACATAATGGTCGCATGAGGTCCCAACATGAAAACTTGAATCAATGGAAATATTACATTTCAATCAATTTAAAGCTTAGTCTTCAGTACAATATGATAACTCAAATTAAAGAGATTGTTAAACTTGGGATCAATGTTTTCTTGTCAATACGAATGAAGACATTTTAGGATCTTAAATTCGTTGTAATTTTCTTATCTATCGATTTCATTTAAGTTCTTATCTCTGAACATAACATTTTTGCAATTACATATTTTTTTTTGTTAAAACATAATTTAACAATAATTGTTTGACTGTTAGCTCAATTACCTTCCAGTTAGGCTTAGAAGAGCATCTTCTGTTAATTAATTTTTCTTAAATATCTACATAGATTTCAATATACTTAATTCAGTTTGGTTTGTAAACTTGTGTTCCCTTCATATAATGAAAAATGTCTTTAACACTTTTAGACTGCCCACCCCCTTTCTACGGTCCTTATTGTAATAAAACATGTGATACAAGATGTGTTGATGGAAAATGTAATTTTGACGGAATTTGTCATCAATGTGCAAATGCAAATGCAACAACACCCTTTTGTGAACCAGGTCTGAATCATTTTTACATATTAAATATATGTATATATATATATATATATATAAATAACCAAAGCTTTTAAAATATTTAAAAGAGCATTTTTGGTGTGTTATAAATGTTAGAAATTTTAACATAGATTTTACTGTAAAATTGGGATTCATTTAAAATAGGAAACTACAAAGTTACTTACGGAAATACCTAAAAACAAAAAGTAGTACATGTTTTTTTTTTAAATATCGGAACAGAATAAAATCATCTGGTTGAGCTATGAAATTTATATCTTTATTGTATTACACAGGAATTTAAAAATGAATGTGTAATAAAACATCTGATTACGGGACATTTCAATTACTGTTCAGTTTTGTTGAAGTTAGCTCCCATTCTCAGGTGTGATGTCATACGTCAATAAAGGCATAATACCCTTATAATATTTAACATCTTTATTATGTTAAAAGTAGCTACGAAAACGTCACAATTTATGATTTCTAGCAAGGCCTATCTCTTGTTTTAAAAATTATTTTTCTATTATTTTGAATATTAATAAAATTTAAATAAAACATCGAAAATTTGCGATGGAGATACATGGAGGGTTATTAGTGTTGTTCAAAAGTTACTAAATGGTTTCAATGCATACATGTTTTTTTTTAAACACACATTTGCCTTTTAAGTCATGGAAAATTAACTATTTAATTTATTTGAATGTTAATTTATTATGATTCGTGTTATATATATATATAAATATAATATAGCTTTTAAAAATTTGATTGATCTTTAAGCAAACTTGCATGTTTAAGGTTTGGATATACACAAAAGTTATACCACTTATAAAAATAAATATAATTAATAATAAGGTGAACTCATAAATTATTTGTTCTGTGAGGATATAAATGTTTGAAAGAGCGAAATTATTAAACAAGTGATGAAAAAATATTTTTTAACAATCTGAACAAAGCAGCAAGGTGTTTTTGTTAAAATGTATCATTAATTAATTAATTATTTACTTAATTATTAATTTTTTGAAGAGGGTGGAGGTTTTAAATATATTATACCATAGTAAAGTACATATTTTTAAACTGTCTCATTGCAATTATGCATACAACGCCAATGTATTGCAGTGTATTTTAATTTTAAGAATTTTGTATTAATTGAAAAAATATTTTTTAAATAGAAAAATTACTTTGCTATCTGTAAAAATATGCCAATATTTATTTATATTTTGTCTAGAAACAAGTACTCCAAGACTGGAAGAAATTGGTAAGAATGTGTTCAAAATATTTAAAATTTAATGACCCTACAATTCAAAAAATACATTTATACAGTACATAAATGCAAAATACAGAATATCAAGGCGAAATAAACAAAAAAGTATAATTCTTGACAAAATAACTTAGATACCTTTGAGGTCATCTTAATCCGCATTGTTCTTTTAGCAGACTCTTCACTAATATTTATCCATGCATGTGCTTTAAATAAAAATCAAACTAATGACCATAACTTTGTTCAACAAAACGGATTATCACTTGACAAGTGTCATTCCATTCTCACCACCTGCGAAAGAAATCTTTTTTCACAAAATTAATTTTTAAAAAACAAATTAGAATCTAAGCACATTTCCATTCAACTCATGAAAATGCTCGGGCCCATGGCTAAAGTAATGTGGGCTTCGACCACATGAAATAAAATTTTAGTGACGTTTTTTAAATAATTCAATAATTTTTTTTAATGCAGTAATTTATAATCGCGCATATCATTATAAAAATAAAACTTATTATCAAGTCTTTATGTTTTCAAATGTTTATAGATAATTCAACGTGCCCCAAAAATGTAAAATGCCGCTGTGAGAACAACCTGTGCCAGAGAGATAAAACATGTGACGAGGGAGTTCGTTGTCAAAAGCCTTGGTTTTATTTAGCTTGTCAATACTGTATGTATTTTGTTAAGGACATACGTGTTTTGTGTCTTTATTGCTGTTTTTTATTTGTAAATATTGATTCTTTAAAATGTCTTATTTTATCACGTGTTAAATAACCCAATAATATTATGTTAGGGGATGTTAATTATATTACATTTAATATCAACACATTCATAAATACTCTAAGAAAAGATCAAAATCTTTATAAACATACATTAATTTTTAACAAAATAAGAGGTGACAAATTGTATAAGAAATATCAAATTGATGTTTAAAACTGAAGTTCATTAATTTACCATTCTAAGTAATAATTTTTGATTCCATGAAATAGTTTTTCTTTCTTAATATCTGTTCTTGATTTTGACATGATTGTTAAAATAACAGAATAACTGTCAAAAAGTATGGTTTTAAAATCACATTGTGTGGATTCCATAGTTTAGTAACTGCTTGTATTACAAATAACATGTATTTTTAATTTTAATGCCTTTTTTACACACAAAATGTATTTCATAGCTTTCAATAACTAGCTCTAAAATTTAGTCATACGTCATATATTGAAAATCTAAATGGAATCTGTGTATAAATTTTAAACTATAGGATTTGTTGTGAGCTTTTATTTTTGTGATTCATGTCTTGGTCTTAAACTTAAAGCATTGTTTAGGAACCTAATGTTCATTTCAGATGATGCCGCCCACGATGGTCTAACAGACAGTCCAGCATTGACTGACCATGATGACAACACTTGCATTACCTCACAGAGTGCGACGGTTGCCCTTAATGGGTCTCTTCGCTTCACTTGGGCGAGGATTGTTTTCAAAGAAAAAAGTAAAAATTATTGGTCACTTTAACACAATAACTATTAACACTGCATACGCTTTTNATATATATATATATATATATATATATATATATATATATATATATATATACCTTTTTAAAATTTTCACCTTTTATTTTTATCTTTTGCTCTAGTAACTGAATTAAGCATTACATTAACATTCCACATCCTAAACACTGGAGTGGATGAACATTCATCATGCATCGATCAGAGGACAGTGGAAATGCCTGGGAACGTCTTTGATGTATTTTGTTTTAATGAAGATTCTATTGACAAAATCATGGTACTATTAAGTACAAGCACGGAGGTTTGTTCTCTATATATCAATGCTGGTAAGTCTATATGTATTATAAGTTACATTATAGTTTGTAGGAATTTTATATATATACTAGCCGACCTATGTCGAAGCATACGGCGATAATGAATTATTGACGGAGGAAGACTTCCTTAAAAACACAGTTTTTCCAAATGGGGTGAGTTTGTGCAAAAGACTGTGAGTGAGTGAAAAGAAGGCACTCTGGAGAGAGCAACATACAATAGTCCATGATTGAAAATAGGTTTTTGAAGGTGCAGACATATTTATTTAACGTTTGGCTAACAGGGATTGTCTGCGCATAAAGGTAACGCATGCCTGGAGAGTGAGGGAGGGTGCCTAAAGTATTAATTTTATGGAAGTAATTGTTCAGGAGAGTGTGTGACTACTTTTCTATCACAGAGCACAATGGAGAGCACACATTTATTATGCCAATGTCAAGAAACTAAGCTTACAGCCGTGTTGCGAAGTGGAAAATGAACATGCACAAACACAAGCAGTTTTAAAAATTAAAAAAGTAATGTATTAGCTGGGGTTTGAACCTACAACCTTCGGCATGAGAGGCAAATGTAATAACCACTACACTACAAAATACGTGCTATTCTGTTGTTCTGAAAGAACAAATTGACCTCAATTGAACGCATTTTGGTCTTGATGACCCCCCTCCCTTTGCACTATCTCTTCTTGCCAGCAGATTGGTTGTTGGGGTTAGCCAGCTTACCAAGCGTCCGGCATGTAGTACCATGAGGAGAATTATATATACATATGTATTTTGATTAGGGCTAGTACTCATGGGAAAACTTTGTTTCGATTAATCTAGGAAAATTAATCAATTAATCAATAATTTCAATTGATTATATTATAAATAAGACATAAATAGATCGTTTAAAGTCTTAATTCATCACTTCACAAAATTTGTTACGTCAAGATAATTTCATGCCTCGCTAATGTTGTGACGTAATGCAACAATTTCATTTGACGATGCAATAATTGAAAAAGAAAAACATGTTTATTTAGGTATGCACCTCTAAATAAATAATAAAAATAATATAACAAAAATACAAAATAATTGATAAATTTGAAGAAATAAATATTAGAAATAGTTGTTTAAATATTATTTGAAATTTTAATGAAACAACTTATTTCATAGATTAAACTTTTTAACGATTATTCCATTAATCGTTAATTTACGCAGCCCTTATATATACATTTATGAAAAAGCAGTTGTCCTTTTGCTATAATGTAAGGCTAACAACCTGATATGTTCTTGCTCTAATCCCAGGGGATATTTTGTGTTGTTGAAAAATGATTTATTTACATTCACCACTACATGTGACCATATTTCTAACATTATTTTCTAATCTTTTAGTTTAAATTATATTCACTTTTAGGTCGAAATTTTGCTACACTGGCAATAGTTTCAGTTCCTGATGTGCTAAGCCCAAAATGGAGTACCTTGCTTTCCCAAATCAATGACGGTGTCAACACTCATGAGAGATGCTTAACCTTTGGTCCAGATGAACTGAATTCATTGACCTTACACTGGTTAATCCCACGCGATATTACCCAAATTGTTATTCATTTATGTAAGCAATTTTTAGATTTTCATCCATAAGCATGAGTATTTTTATGATTTTCATTGATGATTAAATTGTCATGGTAGTGTCATTTATTGTTGAAATGATGCTTGTAAAGTCCATTTATGCATTACTTATTTGTTTAACCTGAGTGTCATTATAAGTTTTTGAGTTAGTTTAGAAGACAATGGATTAATCCATAAAATGTTTTCCAGATGCTCATTGCAACAGAATACCTATTAATTAAGTAGAAAATAAAATTTATAAAAAAGATATTAATCCTGTAGTTAAATTCTAGACTTAGTACTTTAAATTATAAAGGCTTAATTCTTTAAAATATTTCTTATCTATAAACAAAAAAAACAAACTGTTATTAATTATTTTTCTATTAAAATAAATAAAATCACCCTATCTGACTTTCACTTCTTTTTTACAGGATTAAAATTTCAAACAAAATTTTGCTGCAAATGTTATAATTTACTGCTAGCAGTTTTAACCAATACTCTTTACTTCAACAGCTTATTACTTCACGGAAACAATGCAGTTCAAGTTAAACTGTTTACATTCGATTGATGAGAGTGATTTTCTATATGAGTCTTCAACAAATGACAACGTTTTCTATATCAATGTACCCAAAGGTACCTGTTCACTAATAAAACTCGAATTCACAAGCGGTGAAGTAGCTGTATGTGAGATTCAAGTATTTGGAGGTAGGTTGAGACATTGCACTGGTAAAATGTATAACTTAATGCATAGAAAATGGGTCCCACCAGTAACATTTTTAGACATGGCGGATTCATACAACAATCTTTTATTCCTGAGACCCGTTTGATTCATTTAGTTATTTATTTTTTTATTTTTTTTACATTTAAACAGCACATGAAACCAGTCTACACTGGGCTCACTTCACTTTACAAACATTTCAAACAACTTTACAAAATACATTAAACTTGTAATCTTCCTAAATAGAAACAACATTATGTACAAACGTTAGGAAATTAGCATATATCTGCCATACACTGGTAGTCAGATGAAGTGAGATCAGTGCATGTTATTGTCTAACCACTAAAATAGGTCTCCATGACAATAAGAATGTTCACAGTATAGTCCCAGTGTTACCCAAGCCATGTGGGTCAATAGAACAAGTGTCAACTTTTGCAATATAGAAATGGGTGTCTGTAATTTTCCTCATCCACCAGACAAGTACTCCTCTGTGAAACGTTTCTTCAATTAACAGTTTTTCAATGAGACACAAGAGATTAGGTTCAATTGCATCCGCTTGGCAGTTATGATTCATAGACACTAGACAATGACGTGTTTGTAACTACACAGATAGCTTACAATGCTCAAAACATACTTCGTTCATCAGGACCAACAATCAGAGGCGTCACCAGGCTTAGTACACGCGGGATGGAAGCTCATGTGTAACCCCCTCATGACCTTCCCCATAGAACTTTTTCCGAGTCCTCCAGTACCAAATAACGGGAATATATTCATGTCACCCCTTGTGATGGTGTCACCTGGGGCAGCCCGCCCCCACCATAACCCTAAGTGATGCCACTGCCAACAAGGATAGTAGCTGGCGGACACAATATTACAAAAACAACAAATAGAGTCTCATGAAGGAAATACATAACAACATTTACAAAAGACACATAAACTTGCTCTCAGAAATTCAGCCTCGTGCTGGACAATTACAAAAAAAGAGAAAGTAGACTTATTTGATGTAAATATTTGTTGTAGTAATACACTGGGACATATGGTGTGTACATGTTCTTTATTTGAGTGATTTAATAATTTAAAAAGTAAGAAATTTAATATGAGACAAAATGAATGTATTCAAATAATATAGCTTTGCATTATTGTACCTATTTCCGCTCTTTGGGGTCAAAGTTTGCACCTGAATCCATTGCATGTTGGAAGATGGGCTTTGGAATTGTCAGCCACAAAGAAATTAAACCTTGTTTAATGTTTTGCACACTTTTAACAAAAGTAATAATTTATACTTTTAAAGGAGTGTTTTTTTGTTTGTTTTTTTTAAAAAAAGTAAATTAACACTTAACAACTGAAACGTTTGCTTTATGTTGTATTTTCTTAAACAATTACGTTTATTTTACTTTGAAAATCTCAAGATTGCAAGATGTATCATTATGGTTTGCACTGTGAAAAACTTTGTGAAGGATCTTGTGCGGGCAGGTGCAACCAGGATGGAACATGTTACAAATGTCGAGAAGGCCGTGTAGGAAGATACTGTACTGAGGGTAAGAAATACGATTTCTATTGTAATAATATTTATTTCAATATTTTTCTGTTAGAAATACGGAGTAATAACTTAATAAACACAATTAAATACAATCTTAATTATATTATTGTATTTACAATTGCAATGTGTGAAGTATTTTGATTTCATAAGTGGTCTCCTTATAATAAATTTTGGCGCTTTGTTAATTTAAAGAATGTATACATGTTTTGGCACACTATCTATTTATGATAATACACATCCATTCATCCATCCCTGTGGCGCTTCACCCCACGTGGGACTTAAGCCTGCCTCACTACCTCCCTCCACTCAGACCTTATCAACGCCTTTCTTCTCCAATATTGGATGCCCAGTTGTTGTAGATCTTTCTCTGCATCATCCATCCATCTTCCCTGCCCGTTTTTCTCTGTGTTTTGGTGGTGTACCCTTTATACTCCTCTACCATTTGTTATTCTTTCTATGTGTCCTGCCCAGTGCAGTTGGGTCATTTTTAATTTCTGCAACTACTACCACCACAATGTGATATAATACAGCAAATCCATTTCTAAAATTCAAAACACATATAAATTATTAAAAAATATTCAACAGATGACACTAGTTTACAGAAGCGAAAAGGTAAATATTTACATTTTAATTTCTGAATTATTTTACATTTAATCAATCTTGTGAAATGATGGAAATTTTCATAGAAGAAAATAAATATATATGCAATAACTTGTGTTTTGTAATGCAAAAATGTATGCACAATATAAAATATTTTGCTGTATTTTTTTTTAGCTAAGACTAACTATGTAAACAAATAATCCAATACTATCAAATTTTTTTTTTAAATTAGCGTCAATAATTGGATTTAAAATTGTTCAGTTTGATTGTTCCATAAACTTCCATATATTTACGGGGATAATTTAAACATAAATTATTATTGGGCCATCAACTATGAAGCAAATACAAAAAAACAGGTTTAATAAGATTATATTAAGGTATCATATTAAAAAAATAATCTTTTTTTTATTATTCACCTATAATTTACTATAATTTTCCAAATTAAAAGAACTCAAAATAATTAAATTGTTGTCTCAATAATCAAGACTATGTTTAAAATCACACATTATAACCTGATACCAATGATTAGCGCCATTCAATTTTTTTTAAACTCTGATTTATTCGAAATTGTTTCACCAGTAAAGAGATTTACTGTAAACCCTCAATTGTTTACAAGCTGCTAGCACTCAGCCTCTAAAGAAAATAAACCAATTACACGTCATTGGTACCTCAGATTTTCATTGAAAAATTACAAGTTTATTTAAGATGTCTAGCCATAAAAATACTGAGTTAGTCTTCCACTAATGTAGATGTCAAATGATATAGATAACACTTTGGTTTTAAAAAAAAAAAGAATATGTTCAAACATATTATGTTAACTGTTTTTAGGGTCAGGCTGTGTAAACGGACGGGTGGGTACACACTGTGAAATTATGTGTCACTGCGATGGTAACGAATGTCACCAAGATGGATCATGTGCCAATAAAACGTCATGTGTGCCAGGATGGTTTGGTCTGCACTGCCAGTATCGTAAGTCAGACTCTTATAGTTGGGGTTGTCTAGGTTTGTGGCCTGATAAGATCAAGTTGAATTTGATCTGTTTTATCTTTTCTGGTAACAAGTTTTTATTTGTAGATATTTTAATGTCCGGTTTGCAAAATCATTATACATGCTTATATGGTATAAAAATGTCAGACTTTTAGTACACTATCTGCTTGAAAATGAGAGGTTTAATGGATTCAATTTTTTAATAATCTGGCTGGAAGTGTGAAGTTTTATCTGGCCGAAGCCGTATTTTTAAAAGGAGCAGGATTCTAGATTAGCTGAAACCAGAAAAATTATATATATGTGAGCTCTTCTAACCAGCTGGCCTTATGAAATGAAATCCTGCTGGAGCCGGTTTTGTAAAATTGGCCTGATTCCTGATTTGACATTATAACTCTGTTTAAAATTTCTTTTTTTTTTCCTGCGGCTTAAACTAAAATATGCATTCTATTATATTGTAATAGCATTTTAAATCATCTTAGGCTGATTTGATGAGAAATGTATTCTTACCTTAAAAAAGAGAAAATACATGTCATTAGATCATAACGCAATAATAAATTTGTTTAATTTAAACTTTCAGTACACATCAATTTGTTCATGATCATCAGTCTCGTGACTGTTTCAGTCTTTGGGGGCATTGTATGGATACATCTACAGATAATGATCCCAATATTAGACTATACTCATCGGCGGTCAAAAATTCTACCCATATCATCTCTGTCCCTTTCTTCATAATATCCAGCCAATGTTTCCGTTGTCCGCATCTGCACCGGCCCCTTCTACACTGCCTCGAAGGATGATTTTTCTTAGACCTTCAAGTTGCATCACATGACTGAACCAGGCCTTTACGCTTCTTAATTGTTATTATAATTGTTTCTTTATGACCCGCAATAGAGTTTTTCTGTGCCAGACATATTCATTGGTTGTTGCTTTTAGATAAGAGATATGGAGAATTTGTCAAATACATTTGTTTTCAAATTCCCCATCCTGGTTTTAGTCGTTGCCAAGTGTCCAGTTCTCACGTCCTTAGCTTTGTTGGAAGGCCAAAGTTTTTGTTGCACAATATTTTGATTAACTTCGTCATTGCTGCAATTGCTGATTCAAATCTAGCTCGTTTCAGCTTCTCTAGATATAATGGCTCTTAGGTATTTAAATAACCTTCTCCAACCTTTGTTGGTTCATTGTGTTTGCCATGCTGGCAACTGAAATGTTAAACAATATGTTGCTTTTCTCTTGTTTTTGTTGATCACTTATAGACCATGAAGGTCCATGGGAGAAAGTGAAGTAGCGTTCACACGTTTCATTGACCAGTAACGAGCATGGGATTGTGTGGTTAGCACAATGACCTGGGGGCTTTGCCAGTACCACAGATCGCGACTGGAGTTCTAGCAGCAGTTCGGTAGTCCAGCTCGCTAAAGCCTAGACCACCGTGCCCCTGTGCCTTTCTCTTAGCTGAGTTCAATTCCATATTGCACCTGATCAGTGTGCGACTTTGTCAGAGAGGTCCTGTAGTTCTTTTCTATTCCCACCCAAAAGATTTATATCATCAGCTAAGCTTAGGCTAGGTCTTAGGTTACATTCATGTCTTTCTCGAAAAGTTATTATGTGTGTTCAACACTGAGCGTTTCTTGCATGTTTTTTTCAAAAAAAATATTGAACTGAACAGGTGAGAGAATGCAGCCCTGGCAGAATACAATAGTAATTTTGAAGAACTTCCCTATGCAGCCTTGAAACAGGACTGCACTGATGTTTGTTTGTGGAGTTCTTCTTTCACTTTTATTAGCCTTTCTTCACTGATGAAACTCCTCATAACTTTTCAGTCTCTTGTTGCATACTCGAAAAATGCTTTCTTGAACTATTAAATTATTACTGAGTTTGGGTTTGTGGTGTAGAAGTTTTCTATAAGCAAGCGACAGCTAAGATTTGTTCATGGGCATCTGCCTGGTCTGTAACGTGCCTGCTCTTCTATCAGTAATTCTTTGGGTATTGGCTTTAACATGCTGAGAATAATTTAAGCATTACTTTGCTAGCGTGAATGACATGGCTAGTTGTCCTATAACTCTAAGATTGTATCATATTTCCTTTGTTAGTTAATGGTATGACTGTGGACTGCGTCCAATGATTGGGCCATACCTTATTTTCTAATATTTCCTTTCAGAATTTTTATTTTGGCTTTCCTTATATCTGCTCCTCGAAGTTTAAGCAGGGATATTATCGACTCCAGACCACTTACCCTATTTTAAGTTCCGTATTGGTTCTGCCTCTATATGTTACAGATTATTTAAATTAGCATTAACATGAGCTTGTATTGTTAAAGCTGCTCCGTATTTTTATATGCTATTTGTAAAGTTTTATTTTTTGAAATTCAAAAACTCTCATTTAATTTATTATAGATGTATTTTTAAAGTATTTAATCTATTTATTTTTTATTTCAATAAATCTTGATATCTTTACTTAAACCAATTGTAATATAGATACATACATGAAAACAAATATATGACACAGTGCTTACTTTGTATTTAAAAATTCAATGTATTTAACACTAGTTTGCTCACCGTGCTCTTGGTCTTATCTTACTGAGTTGTGGTTCAAAACTTGTCTGTATCATCCCAGAAAATTTTGCCATTAATTCAAGGGAAATTCCATCACTACTCACGGACAACAAAGACGAGACCTGCTACAAAAGCGATAGTAAATCCCAGGACATTGTATTTAAATCATCAGCACTTTTTACTTGGATGAGGGTCGTGTTCCACAAGAAAGGTATCTGCTAAGAGATTGAAAGAATTTAACTGATTCTAACATCAGTCTGATTTTAGTTTAGATTAAATAAAAGTCTTGTTCTTTCAACAACGTTATTGATTTAAAGTGAGGGAACACAATTAATAAATATTTGAGAAAACTGTTAAGGGGAGTAAAAATTATGTCGAAAAAACAAAATAAATTAAGACTTTTTGGACATTTACAAAAAAATATATTCCTTACTTGTGGTGATTTCATCTTCTAAATAACATCAATATTTTCTATCTTCTGCAAGATTGTTTTTATTCAACATCATATAAGTAACATTCAAATAGATGCCCCCACCCCTCCAAAATAAATAAATAAACTGTTACTTTTGCACCTTACGTCCATGACTACACATACACGGTACACAGTATTTTATTTGCATGAGGCCAGGCACACAAAAAAGAAGAAAAAAACTGTTATATAATTGGAAATTTATTTACAACCTATTCTTTTGTTAGATATTCAATCTTCGCTTTCTTCACTGCAGCCCAAATATATAGACTGTCAGTAGCTTTAACTTCTACGGCTGCCAGTGGGAGCAATAATTTGACTTGCAAAACGTGGAGACACGCTGAGGAAAATGACTACAGCTTCGACATTTTTTGTTCTGAGGATCATGTTGTGGGCCGAATAGAGTTGACATGGAAAGGTTACGGGGATATTTGCTCTGTTTATGTGAATGGAGGTAAACACAATTTTTGTGTTGAGGGTATTTTTGGAAGATCTGATAAAAGTGCTGCATGTAAAGTTATGTGTTTTTATTTTATTATTTAATTTTTTTTTTTTAAGATAAAAAAAACTTTAGATTAGATTTCATTGAAAAATGATTAAAGCATTTTTTTCACATTTTTTTTTGTTTACTATTGTGCTGTTGCTGGGGTTAAAGTGCTGGTGATTAAGAATTGTTTTTAAGAAAGATGTGTAGAAATTCTAAAATTCTATTAAGTTAGCTAGTTGTCCTATTAATAAGTAATAAGGAAAGACTTTGTCGTCGAAAGTTTTGTTGCTAAATATCAATACAAAAACACTTGTAAATATTATACGGTCTTGTTTAATTTATTATAACTTCAATGACATTATTATGATTGGGATTCCATCATAAACATACTTAAGAGCATCATGTCTTAAAAACATTACGTTGATTGCTATATGATCTTGACTATTGGTAAGTTCCATGGCTAAGTTTCAAAGTGAGTTATTTTAACATTTTGAAATATGGCAAATGTTTTTGTGATTAGGATATACGGACAGCGACATCAGAAAAACACAGTCTTTCATGTCAAAATTTAAAAAATAACGGTTTACTGAAAAGAAAAATTACAGATTTTTTTCTCCAAAAAAAGATAAGTGTTCTCAAAACTATAGAATTATAAATAAATTTCGCTAGTAGCAGATTCACACATTTTATTTTGCAATGTATTCTAAGCAATCACCTTGTGAGTGTGTATGTGTATATATATATGTATATATATAAATTTATTTCCTGTAGGCATTAGCATACCCCTACGACGGTCAATAGAGTTTATGTGTACCAGCAAGTCCCCTAGTAATACAGTAACGTTATTTGACGGTGTTTTGGGCGACGATCGTTGTTTAAAAATGAAAGAAACACCAGATCGTTTTGATTTTACTACGGGGCGAAATGAGAGCATCTATAGGATCAAAATTGAAATACGTATGTCAGATAAATATTAATTACTAATTAATTGATACAGAAACCATTTTTTTGCTCACATACAGAAATTGTTAAAGTAAGATCCTATAAATTTAAACTGTTTAAAGAGAACAGATACTATGGAAGTAAACAAAGACATAATTAAAAATGATAAACCATAATGATAAGCAAACAATGCCCATTGACAATGTTTGCTAAAAAGGTTAAACTTTTTTAAATATGACAACACAGAAGTCAATATAAACCAAATAAATTCAAAATTTATAAAATAAAGCATTTAATGTATGTAAAATTGTTTTATTTAAAAAAAAATAACCTTTATAAGAGTGTTGATTCAATCATTATCTAACACAAGAATGTAGCTAAAAGGTGCAAATAATTGTTCACACACTTTATTGTTGATTTTTTTTATTTGTGTAGGATTTAATCAGCAGTAGGTTTTATTGGTAAAAAAAATTAAAATAAAATCGAATGATTGAGATTTGTTTTAAATCACATGCTCTAGACTCTAGAGTCCATCCGAATCATTAGAGTTGGTGTCACCAAGTGCGGTAGTTGATGGCGTCACCCCCTCACTACCTAACCCATAGATCTCTTCCTAGTCTGCCCTGTAAAAAAATAAGGGGAATGTACATCATGCACTACCCCACCCCCTTATTGACTCCAATACTAGAATCAATGTAAACACACTCGTACAGATGGTCACACAAACACAAACATCAGTGGAAACCAATACTTTTTATTTTACGTCTTTAGATTCCTCCTCAAAAATGTACAAGCTCAACGTCAGGTGCTTAAATGCTAGTAACCAAACTGCTTGTAACATCGCTCCAAATACGAGTGTTTCAAAATTTCTTGTGATCCCAATAAAAAAAACCACTATCTCAGCTTTATTGATCACGTTGGCATCTGGTCTCTTGACGATGTGTGAGATTGAACTGTTCGGAGGTAATATTTAATGCAGATGTCATGAATAATATTGAATTTTACAATCTTAAACTTTAATGATATTTTACAAGAACTTCGAATAACACAATATATATTAAATTTCTTAAAAACCAAACCATTCCCATATATTGACATTAAATTTAAAATTAGCTCATAGTGAATTTCAGAGACAAAGTTCTGATAATTTTAACATGCAACTGTGTGTTATTGGTAGTAATTATTATGATTCTATTTTTCTCCTTTTTTTATTATTGCATTTTAATACTAAATTAGTTTATTACATTATTGATGTTTTAGTGTTCAGAAAGTAATTAAATATCACCGCCCGTATCTTGTTAGGCTGATAAAGAGCGCACACATGCATGAATAAAGCACTTCGAAAAGAGTCGTATTTAAAAAAATAATATTCCAATTACATTTGTTTATATATTGGTTGTCATTCTTTTGTTAGGGTATTCAGCCCACTTTGTGTTAACGCTGTTATTAAGATTTGTTTTATAACTAATTTCTGTTTGATTTTATTTTATTTCAGACTGCACGCCCCCTCACTACGGCCTCTACTGTAATGAAACTTGCAATGAACGATGTGTTGGTGGAGAATGTAATTTTGACGGAACATGTCGTAAATGTTCTGAGCCAAGTAATAACATTTTTTGTGAACCAGGTCAGATTTGTTTTTTAAGAGGATTTTCGTATTATAATTGTCTATATGAGGTGTCTACAAAAAAGTTTCTATATCTCTTCTATATTGTTATTAAAGATTTTGTTGAAGTTACATAAATTTTGAAATCACTTCTATTTTTCAAGCCTTAATTACTATAAGCATGCATTTATAAATCACAGTAAATATTAAAATCGGTAACTGAAGAAAATGTCTCGATCACTTTACTCTAGATACCTTTAAACATAGATTCCCATAGTCTGATCTTAGTGCAGCTCTTTTCTTCCGTTAAATTCTCATTATCATAATTTCCCTCGCATTATCTTTTGTTTTTATCAATTGTATTTACCTGCTTTATTGGCAAGCTGGCTCACCATCCATTTATTTTTTTCTAAATTATGTGTTTAGCTTAAGTGATAACTATATCCCATTAGCAAAACAGTGCTACCTATAAATATGTTATCATATTTGTAATTTTCAGCTACTGTGACTACGACTTTAAAACCCGAAGTAGGTGAGTTACATCTCAGCTACCAATTGCTTATTGCTACTGAGACATCTGGGTTTAAAACAGATCAATTTTTTAATGCAATAATATGAGACAACACTAGAGTAAATTACCACTTTGCAAACGCTTTACGCTAAAATTAGCAAGACTTCTTGCTTTCAAGGCTTAGTTTCTAAACCGCTCGACATGGAGTAAAAATGAAAGCACCTACAAGTAGTATGACCACAAGACTACTATAATGTGAAAGCATTTTTGTAATACTACGTGAGGTTAGAGTGTAAAAGCTATATTAGCTGACCCAGCCATCTACCGCCTGAGAAACACTTTTTTGCGTATTTTTTTTCAAAGGAATCACTTTGACCTCATAGGAAACACATAACCAAAATCACCAAATAATCATTTTTTAATTAAGGAAGTCTAACAAATAACACTTGAGATTGTCAGGTTTCGTTGTCTAGGGTTCTGGTCCAAGGCTCACACACCAACAACTGTTGTACAGTAATTGAACTCAAGTCCCTTTGTACAGCAATCTTTATTTACATGAGTTCCCACATGTCACCTATGTACAACTCTCCCGCTACCAAATCTCCATGTCTCTTAGTTACAACATAGGCCCGGCGTACAGTCCAGCCGGCCAACACGGCAACCCTAAAGCTCGGGTACTCCTCGTGTTCACCGTCACCCGACGACTTGTGTCCGTACCTCTCCTACAGCCGAGACACACACGAGTTTTATACCCGTGGGCCTGGACAGACCTTGCATTGACTGCTCCACGCTCCCCACGTGAATCTCGTTCACAAACATCACAACATGAGCTTGTGACCGGGCAAAATACAACTTTCACAAACAGTGATTCTCGTACCCCTGACAGAGATGTCAATAATAATGCAAAAACTTTTATTAAAGAAATTAGAGCTCAAATAACTTAGTTCTGTATGATATGTACATTTAAATAAAGGCACACAGAACCAAAGAACAACATAGTAGACTGACAATATCAGTATACGCTTTTTTTTTTACAAAATAAACTTTAGGTAGATAAAATACGTTTAGAAATAAAATAACATAACATAAAATATACCATAGTTTACAGTCACTGGTCAGGGCAACAAACAGTGCAAACAAAAGTGTCCTGTTTGAAGGATGCACAATTTTTCGTGCACTGTGCATGCCACCAGCCATCACACACATCACATTGGACCCAAACCTCTGCCCCTCCCCCTTTTTTGCACCCTTGACACATTCCTGCCCACAAGTGATCCTCTTCTATATTAAAAATATTGTCTACAGTGATGTCAAGTTCTACTTTTTAAATTAACTGTGCGTTCAGATAGATCTCTTACTGGATACTTCTTTACTTTCTTGGACTCCACTATTTTCCTTTTTTATCTTCTCTTCTTCTCTGTTTCGTCTTGGTTGGAGCATTTACTGTTTCCTTCTTGTTTTTATTCCTTGTAACAAAAGCTGGCAGCTTTAAAATGTCATCTACTGTCAAGTTAGCTTTGACTGTGCAGTTTTTGGGTTCTTCTACTGCTACACTGCACTTTTCTATTAGCCCCACAACTAAGGCTTGTATCTTAATAAATTTCTCTTCTTCCTCTTTGCTAATTTGACCTCCTCTTTAGGCGTGAGTAGGGTCTTTGCATAGGCTATGGCAGGCCGCTTGCCTGTCAATTTGTGGTAAAGAGTAGCAAGTGGAATGCCAAAGTCCTTAGAAGCCTTTCTAATAGAGAGCCGCTTTTCCCTAATACTAGCCAATGCCGCATTGATTACATCTGGGATCTGTTTTGTTCCTAGGCTAGAAATTGCTTTAAATCTGAAATATATTTATATTCTATTTAATTTTCATCCTAATAAAAACTTAGGAGTCTAGATATAGACTAGACTTAGATATTTATCTTAATTTTCCTATATAAAAAAGTGTTTGCCCTGAAATAATATTCTACAATAAAACAAATATACTTCAACGTTAACATGCCCTCAAAACAAACATTACTATTTTCAAATAACTCTAGAGGCCAAGAATTAGTCCCATATCTAATTTTTTTTTCTCCAGAAATAAAAGCGTTTCGTACGAAGTAAAAACTAACTTTAAGCTTACTTCGTCGTAAACACCACTTTAAAAAGAACATTACCATTAAAAAACATTGCAAAGTTTAACAGAGTGGTTACTGACCTATTAGTAAGTGATTATGCAATCCCAAAAAGAGAGTTTTCCAAATCAAACAGGAAAAGTAGTCTTAACCCGGATATCACCATTGTTCTTCCTAGGGAAGTTGACAGCATACAAGGCGCAAGTGTCAAGATGTTTACACAAATTTATTCACAAAATAATATTTCCCGGAAAACGAAACGATGAAATGATATTGAAAAATGGACTATTTCGACTTATGCATGTTCTTTTTTGTGTTAGACAAGCAAATAAACATACAGAGAACGCTTAATGAAATAGTGTTTCGTACGACATAGCGTTTCTCTAGTGGTAATTTACTCTATATAGGTCAAATTTCTGATTTTAAAACGAGTACTTCAATGGGTTCCACTAGTTGGTAAAACATTGAAGAGCAATATATAATATAGAATAGGACTGTTCTAAAGCTTTTAAATAAAATATAAATTATGCAAACTAATTATCTAATTCAATTAATAAAGCTTTACTTTATTGTTTTGATACAAAATTGTTTGTGTATTTTGTATTGATGAAATATCAAAATATGCTTGCTTTTAGCCAAAGTCATTCATTTAAATATAATTTAGGAGAACATGAATTAACAATATTATTTTAATATATTTTTTTATAACTTTTTAAAGACACCTTTTCAATTTCAAAAAAAAAAAATGTT
This sequence comes from Radix auricularia, assembly GCA_002072015.1. Taxonomy (NCBI): domain Eukaryota; kingdom Metazoa; phylum Mollusca; class Gastropoda; family Lymnaeidae; genus Radix; species Radix auricularia. Next base: position 342,595 of record MUZC01002595.1, read on the forward strand.
CATTGACAGCTTGGGAATGAAAAATAATTAAGTCGCAGGCTCAAAAATTGTCTTTGATATAAGTTAAAGCTTACATTATTTACAAAATAAAAATGTGTTAAAATGCTGCTATTAATTATCTTTTTGTTGGAAAAGAAGCTCAGGGGAGCTTGGCAGTGCAAACAAGCATCTATTCTAATGTTAATTACTCATTCAAATTTTTATGCCTGTTCTCTGATGCTTGTTATTGTTGCTATATTAGTTGAAATTTTTTTATCAGTATAAAATCGTGTTTTCATTAACTTATTATATTTCAATGTGTAATTTCAACTTTTTTTTTTCAAATCATTTTTGTCCATAATCCATGTACTTGATAATTGTTTTGTTTAAAAAAAATATTTTTCTTACTTGCTTTGAAATTACCTTTAGCACAATGAAATCTTTGCCATAAAATTCATTGATTTCTATCACATTCAGAGCACCCTTGCCCTCGTGATTCTGCTTGTCATTGCGCTTACAGAGTTTGCAATAGGGATCTTTTATGTCCAAATAATATATACTGCGAAATACCAATGTTTGGGCTAGCGTGTCAGTATTGTAAGTATATCTTTAGAGGCCCCTATACAACAACATGGCTAATAACTATTGCAATCATTTCAATATTGAAATTTCATTTCTTGGTAATATTTTGGGTAAAAATTAAATTCTTAATTAATGTCAATATAGTACAGAAAATATGAATTTCCTTTACATGTCATTAGTTTCAGTAACATTTGGGACACACTAGTAATTTTTATAAAATTGTTACAAAATATCTCATCAAAATGGCAAGAGTCCAATCAAGTGGCATCATTGGACACAGGGAAATATAATAAATGCCAAAATATCATCATGTCTTTTGTTTCTATGAGAATTTATATAAAATTGAAACCAATATTATAGTGGTCAATTAAATGCCGATTGTGAGAAAAAACAAACAGGAAATTTAAATTGCTTAGGCTATTCATAAAACCTAGAATGTATTACCATGTGATTTTGATGAATATTTTAATTTTTTTATATATTTTTAAAAAAATTAAATGTATATCACTTTTTTAAAATAATATTCTTTTATTATCACAATAACAATTTTAAATTTAATTTAAAAAATCATGTTAAGCCTGGTCCTTTTTGGAACTCAGGACGTGTTAGCGCATTTTCGTATTATGTATCAGTACTTATGTTAGATATCAGCATTATGTAGTTATCAGTAATTGTGTTTAGATTTTAGACATATTTTTATGAATTTTCTTGTGTAATGAATATACCTGACATTTTTTTTATTTAAAATTCATTTCTTTACATTTTAAAAAAAATTATTTTCTCTTTAATCTAACTACAAGTCACCACAAATGATGACGTAAAACTCTCTAAACTTTTACACACATTCTAATGACGTCAACAAAAAAAACAAAACAAAAAAAACAAACTAATTCTTTTGCACGCCTTCGCACCACTCTTGAATGCTTGAAATACTATGTATTCGACTTCCGGCAATGGCGGCCGTTCCCTGCGCTAGTGCTACCTCTCGATTCGAAATATTTTTTGGTAGTTTTAACGGGGTTTTTTAACGGATCGAGTAACTGAGTGTTGATGCACAAATGGCAGGTCAGGACATACAAAATACATATATACCTCATGGGTCTAGGACTTATGGATGCTGAGATCAAAGGTGATGACAGACGGACGGACGGACAAAACGGGTGCAATAGCGCATTCGACTTCTCGAAAATGCGCTAAAAATCATGTAATGAGTAATGAATGCTTATAAGTTCTTTTCATTCGAAGAAAAAGTTTATCATTTTTTAAAAAATTACCAATTCATCAGATGATGCTGCTCATGCTTCTATGCTGGAATATCCATTCTTGACTGACCATTTGGACTCAACCTGTAACACAACGCAAAGTATAACTGTTGAACTGAATAACTCGATCGTCTTCACGTGGATGAGGGTTGTCTTTCAGAGTAAAGGTATTTGTTCCCAGCAGTAGGCGTTTTCTGGCAGAGATTACAATATGTTTCATTAGAAACTATATCATGATTTAATGTTTGAGTTTAACAAATTTTTCTTTCATAAGCATCTATGAAAATATCTTTAGCAAATAGTATGGGAGATGATGCTATTGAGCAATAAACTATATTTTAGGTGTGAAAATATGTTTAATTATTGTTTTTTTTTTTTTTTTAAATAAAGGTTGTATAATACTAGGTAATATTAACAAAGGCATTTTGTTAATGCCTACTTAAATATTATACCCAAGAGAACAGCTTTAATAATTTGTGTATTAACTTCAGCACATGAAACAGCTCAATTTCTATCTTCCCTTTCTTTCTCTCTTCCATCTCTTTCTCTCTCTCTCTCTCTCTCTCTCTTTCTCTCTCTCTCTCTCTCTTTGTCTCTCGCTCTCTGTTTTCCTTCTCTCCCTTTCTCTGACATGACAAAGTTTTTAAGAGTATAAACAATATTTTCACTGAAAATAATTTTTATTGCACCAAATGAGGAAAATATATCAAAAAGGAATTTTTTTATTAGAAATGAGCCATATGAAATAATCATATTAAGTTAAATGAATATATTCATGAGAGTCATTAATACCTCATTTGATTTTATTATTTAAGAGTGATCAAAGGAACAACAAGTAATTAAAGTTGACTCCTTTATCTTTCCTGGTAGTCTATTTATAGAAACATGACCTATGATATATAAAAACATGTATTTATAAATAAAATTGTGTCATGACAATACTAACATATAACAATAAATTTTTTCTTAGTGGACAATTTATTTGTGTTTTCTTTCAGTTGGGATTTCAAAGGTCATTTTGACTTTTGAAGAAGTTTCTAAAAAAGGTGGCTCTACCGCCTGTTTAAAACAACGAGTTGTGGAGACCCATCCAAACATGTTTGATTTCTTCTGTGAAAACAATGCTCATGTTGATAAAGTTATTTTGTCATTGAACCAAGAGGCTTCCGTCTGCTCCGTTTATATAAGCACTGGTATGTTTGAGATTAGAATCTAAACAAAATTCTTTTCCATTAACATGTATACAGGTACGTTTGACATTGTTAAATTTTAACCATCGCCCTCATGTTTGAAAGTACAAATTTTAAAATAACTTTTGTTTAGGTAGCTTAAGTTTTTTTTTTTTTAAAATGAAAGCTTTGTAAAAAAATTTATTCTGTTTACATCAACACTTTATGTTTCAAATATAAGCTTTAGAACAATTTTTTCATATTTAAGAGATGTCCTGTAAAATTTAACCTAAAACTCTATCAGTCAAAAAGGGATAATTGTTTTTGTTTTAACTATGAAGTTTTGTCCTAATTGATTTTCCTGTAAAAGTAAATGTAATCTCATTTTTTAACAAATAGATATGTATTTTTATTAATGGTAAGAGAAGCATCCAGCAATTGAGTTAAACCTATCGAATTGAAGTGATAAAGACAGCATCTACTTTCAGGTCGAAACTATGCATTGAGTGCCCGTGCATCTGTTGGAAATGAGTTAGAGAATGAAGCAAAATTGAAAGAGCTTATCAAAAGAGTCAATGACGGCAATTTAAGCCCGGAGGAGTGTTTCATTTTAGAAGTTGGTTCACTAAATGTGCTTACATTGACCCTGAGTTACCCACGATCTATCTCTCTACTGCGCCTTTATATTGGTAAGTGCCGTTTGATTGATGCTACAGTCTTTTACAGTCTTTGAAAATATGTCTTAATTCAATTTTAAAAAATGAAACGTTATAAATTAAAAAAAACTTACTTTAATTTATGTTGAAGTTGACTGGAATGATGTTTTTAAATATGGAATTTTTAAAAATATAATTCACCGAAGATGAAATTTGAAATGCAAGATCATAGTTGTACCCATGTTATTTGCAACATCTTAGAAATATTATAACCTTTATTAACCTGGATTCTGTCAATAATATAGTTTTATTCCAACCATGTATGAACAGATTTGCCTACAGACGAAAACTACAAGCTTCGCATTAAATGCCTGGACAGCCAAGGGGCAGAAGTTTTTAATTATGAGTCGCCTTTACACAAGGAGAAAATTCTCAACATCGGTCTAACAGCCAGGCCAGTTTTTGAGAAAGTGGAGCTCACCATTCTCAGTGGTGCTGCGGGTGTCTGTGAAATTAAAATATTTGGAGGTACTCATACATTAATATTAAAGCTAAAGCAGGAACTTTTATTTAATGTAATTAATTAAAAATATGTATGCACTTTGTAATGCTGCTATAGGGATTTTATGTATATTAAATTTAAATATATTTTTTAATTTTATAATTTTTTTCCAGATTGTTTGTCGCCATATTATGGAGTTGACTGCAGCAAGGTTTGCCGGAAGACATGTGTAAATGATGTTTGCAACATTGAAGGGACTTGTCAACAATGTTATGGAGAAATTCAAGGGCAGTTTTGTTCTGAAGGTAACACACAATTTGGTAGTTATGGAATTTGACATTCAAAAATGTAATTCTTGGCTAAATAAGACTGAATGTTTTCTAAACCCTTTTTTCTCATTTGTCCACAAATTATATAAATATCAAATATTTGCAATAGATAAGCCCCTTAGTTTCTGTAATATTTTTCTCCATAAAATACGTTTTTATTTTTATATTATTAAACATTGCTTTTAATTGTGTTTATATCAAATCAAATCACACATAACATTTTACAAAATGGAAAGCTAAGATAAAGTAATTTTAAGTAAATGAAACATCAAAAACAAGCACAAAAATATTTAAAAGTTTATGTAACATAAACTCAATTATGTACTTTTAAGAGATATCTAACGAATATTTGAGGAAACTGTCAATTTAGCAGCAACAAGTAGACTAAAAATACCTCAGGACAACTAACCCAATGATAACCCAAACTTTAGCCAATTAAGTTTTTAAAAGTTTATGAGAAACTATCTTTGAGATGTTTTGTTATTTCTGAGACAAGAAAACATCATATTTCATTGTATAATGTCCTTGCTTTTTTTTAAAGGAGGATTTTTAAATTTTAAAATCAAATGCTTTTATAGCATAGATATACAATTAGCGATTTATTAAAATTCAAGATATTTCAGTCACATTTTGATAAATGTTGTTTTTTTCCTTTTTGATCAAAGTTAACTAAGTTGACATTAATTAAAGTGTAATTTTAAAAGTTATAATAAGTCTGAATAGAATAATCAGATATTTTATTTATATCTTTTAATGAGATTGTTGTGACCTGATACCGGGATCTTCTATTAATAAAATTCCACTACATAGTTTCAAGGCGTAAATAATATGAGGACATAAAAAAAGTTGTTCACCCTTTTTTTTTCTTTAATATTTGATTTTTACTTGTACTTACACTGACAGCAAGACTCCTCACTCCAAAATTATGAGATTAAAAAAATATTTTTAATGCATTTATTGTTTGCTATTTGGGAAACAAACATAATGATTGTCCATGAAAATTAAATTTCTTGTCCCAGCCAATGCTGTTGAATCCACACAAGTTTCAAAACAAGAAATGAAGTGTGCAAGAGGATTCTTTGGTGCAGACTGTGAGCAGATATGTCAATGCACGAATGGGGCTTGCGATGAACATGGTGAATGCAGAAGTGGTGAGAAGTGTAAACCTGGATGGTTTGGATTAGCTTGCCAGTACCGTAAGTGTTTTTTTTTAAAATTATTATTTTAGATAAGCTTTGGAGTTTAAAATAGTGTGGTTTATATTTATCTTTTTTTAAAATTTAAAATGTCATATAACATAATTTAATGTTTGAGCGATCACTTATATTGGGATTTTATTTTAATCATATGAACATATTGAGGTGCATTAATGCTATGAGCTAATTAGAACTTTAAAATTGATTTATATTTTAGAATAACCTTTCGATTACTTGTGAATATAATTTAATGAAATGCAAATCTTCTACTGTTGATTATGTAATACTCTTCTGTTATTTGTCTGTTAAAGTATTTTCTGATTTTCTTTTCTCAGTTTAATTACTTTTTGTGTATACATTCATGGGCGTAGGCAGGGGGGGGGGGTCAGGGCGGCATTACCCATCCCCTCTACATTTCAGAAAATGTCATAATTTGTTACAATAAATTGAACAAAATTCCCTGCAAGCTAATTACATGGATTGTACACATATTAAAAAAAATAATTATATCTGTAAGTATAACTAATAACATTACTGATTGTTGCAAATAAAATTTATGTCACAATTTTAGCAAAAATACACCAGCATTTATATTGATGTGTCCATGTAGGTTCACATAGCAAGTGATCATTTTAATTTACCTTTTTTCCTGATTACTTTCTTGGAAAACACTTTGAATTATTTAATTGATACTATTGTGTTTTGTATAAAATTCACATATTTAAATTGTTTACAACAAGATCAAGTTTATGTGAACTGCAATGTACAAAAGCTGATTTTGGGTATTTTTTCTAATTATTGCTCTTGGATTCCTCCTTCTTTACTTGACGTTTTAGATTAACAGTAATATCCTTTACCATCAAGCTTTGTCATATCTAATCAAAATTCTAATTAATTTTAATGATGGTGTTGGCTAAACGTTTATCTGTTCTATCAAGAATTGTCAAATATATCAGGAATTCTTCTGGGACCACCATTTTCCCACTTTGTTCTTTGACAAATCTAACACTCATTTACATCAACTCAATGCCTGAAATCTCATTTGTCTCGTCGGCAAGTATAGAAAATGCAACTGAATTATTTCCTTCACAAACAATGTCTTCCCACTAGAGAATCCAAAAATTTCATTTATGGTGATTTGCATGGTTGCCAAAACATGCTTGGCACTAAAAGGAAACAATTAACAAATAGTTACCAAGAACTTCATCTCCAGATTGAACGAAACTCTAACAGGTCATAAAAATTATGAAGTGCTAAATCATGCATGTCGCAAAATAGATTTGTAAAAATGATGGGAACCAGTTTGTTGTGATTCTCTTGACTTTGTCTTCTAAATGATGAGTCCAACTGCCCATCTATAGAAACTGCTTTGGCTTTCAAATAAGCCATTAAATTTGCCAGCAGTTGCAGCTTCATCATAGCCTATTTGTCATGTGCTTTCAATTTGGCTACGTGAATTTTCGTTTAAAAAAAAGTTATATATTTTTTGCATGGTTTGATGACAATTTCAACTGAATTCATCAATTTACTTTTTGTGGAAAAGTTACACAATAATTACAAAAGTCACCTTTTAAAATTTGCGAGTATAAAAACCACTGTGAATAGTTTGACATCCATGAATTTCTAACAACTAAAAACTCACTGTCAGATCTTAACTCATACATTTTATCAGTGGTCCAACAACAACAAATGAGCTGCAACTTTTACTCATTTGAAAGGTCATGTGTCCAAACATACCTTCTGATATCCAATTTAGAATATGAATAAGTGTCAGCGACAATCAAATTAGAAACAGTTGCCTGGCTCTTGACTAGTACTGATGTCCTCAATGTCAATGATAAGTCAGATGCTGCAGACGCCCCAAAATCTTCTAATAATGGAATTTCGGAATCCCAGGATTGCTCTACTTTTCATTTTTTTAAGGCCTGTAAATAATTTTCTATCCGTCTTTGGCATTCCTTCAGTTTCTACACATATATTATTTCAGTTAGGGGCCATCCATAATTGACGTGACATGATTTTGGCTGCTTTTTAACCCACCCCTCCCCCTTGTCACACTATGTTACAACAACTTAGACCCCCCCCCAAAACACACAATTCTTAAACTCCCACCTTCCCCTCGTCACTCATCATCACAAAGTAGGGGACCCATTCCCCATAAGTGCGTGACATCATTTTTGAATGGTCCCTTAATTTAAAAAACGATGCCCATGTACACATTGATTAATGCCTCATCATTACCTATAAAAAAAATATTTAAGGCATCAATAATTTGATGGACGATCTCATTTCCATAATTTCTTCTAGTTGTTTAATTCTTTGCAGGATTTTCCCCATTTATATACTCACAGCTGAGTTCTGGGAAAACATATCATGCCTTATAATTATATATCAAATTCTGACTTTGCAAGCATTATTCATGCTCACTATTATTTTCATAATGGACTTGTCTAGCCTATTTAGAGCTTACTATACAAAAAAAATTACCATATAATAATTTAATACCTTCTGCTTTGATAAATACGCATACATTCTTTTTCAATAGGTGATTCTGTGATTGGTGATCAAATTGAGAATAAAATACTATTTGATCAAGATGACGACACATGCTTTCATCCCACGAAGAAAATGTTAAACATTTCACTAAGTTCTCCAGTTCTGTTCACTTGGTGTAGGATCGTCTTTCATCGTGAAGGTCAGACACTTGGCTATACGATGTCAAATGAAGTTACTTAATCAAACATATTTAGCAGCTATGCCAATTATTCACCAATTATTCTTTTTTAACAACACTATATAAACTATCGAAGGAAGCTTCAAGGTCCTCTCGAGTTCAAAACACAAACTATATATGCAAAATTTGAACAAAAATAAAACGTTATTAAAAAAGTTTTTATAACTGAAGACCGTATTATAAGGCCTGAAGGAAATAAAGAAACAGAAGTATCTTAATTTTTAAGAAATTTTATTTCATAACATTTTAATTTTATAACTTCATTTAAAGTATAAAACCATCACAATTTTAGGAACCATTTCTTTTTTTAAAATGCATCTCATAGTAGTTAGTAATTGGATGTTGAGAGGTAAATACAAGTTAGAGTTATATACAAAGTAAAAATGAAGTTTATATGCATCTGTAAGGAAATAAAATAGAGTAAAAAGATTGTTTCTTTTTCCTGTTTTAGCTCAGACATTTTTGGATTTCTTATATTTGGATATCCTGGTAAAAGATGAACAGCAAAATGTGAAATGTGAACCCTGGCGGATTGCGCGAATGGCTGACAGAATAGTTGATGTGTTCTGTGGCAAGGACTACATCATCGAGGCCTTGACAATAACTTGGAAAGGGTCTGGAGAAGTTTGCTCCTTTTACATTAATGGGGGTACGTTTTTTGACTGAAAATTTTGTATATCAACACATGTTTTAGTTAATGCTTTGACCCAGGTTGTTGGCATAAAGCATGCTCTAGTATTCAAGAAAATATTATGTGATCACTTTTATTGTATCTCTACAATAATTTCAACTTGAATTTTAACATGAAGAAAATGACATTCCAAAAATGTTTTAAAGGGAATGCCCATGAATGACCTCAAGCGGTTTTGGAAGATTTCTACCCCTCCCTCCTGCCCCTGTGGTCAGACTTTATCATAAAAACTTAGACCCCCTACTCCAATATGACGTCAATAATTTTCACCGCCATACCTAAAAGCTGTAATTTCGAATGAAAATTAGCATGTGGCTAATTACTTTTATTCATTTAAGTATGTATTTAGTGTAAGGCTGAACTTAATACGCATCAAAGCGTCCTTAAATAAATTCCAAGCAATCAAATATTTTAGTAAAAAATTTATTCAAAGTTTCGCATTTTGATGTGATGTCATATTTCTTTAAAAAAACTTCCCCCTTGTCTCACATCATCACAAACGTGTGGTCCCACTCACCACTTCCAGAGACGCGTGATGTCATTTAGTACAGCCCCAAAGAGTAAAACCAATATCTTTTTATTCTGGCTAAGAAATAAATATTTCAAACGGGGACTGTGGGGGTAGCGAATTTGTAAGTATGTATAAGTGAGGGTGTCCCAAAAATCTCTGGGGTTCAACAGAGGGGAGGGGGTTATGAAAATACGACTTTATGGATTGCCCCTTACATAAATTGTACTTAGTACAGACACTTTTTATGCTGAAGAATATTGTAGGATACACTTATGCATAATACATATTCAGTTGCATAAACACTTAATAATTATAATAACTGTCTGAAAAGCTCTTTTTGTGTGAAAAAATGCTATAAGAAATATCTTAGCTTGTGTTTTCAGTGTTTAAACTTATGACCTGAAACAACACAATCTATCTTATTTGCAGGCAAGGGAATTGGGAACAGTGAAAATTTTAATCTGCCACAGTTGTGTCCTTTTGAATCAAGGACAAAGGTAGAGGGGCTGTTGGGCGGTGATGTGATCAACCCTTCCGGTGTGGTTTTTAACAGTTCTGTCAATATTCTTGACGTTATGTTGGTGACTAATAAATCTCTCACAGGGATAATAGTTAGCACAGGTAAAACATTAAAATTGAAGCTGGTTTTTTTTATTTAAAAAGGAATTGTATTATTAGTTGTGTTTAATGTTCTAGAAAGAAAAGTGAAATTCTCATTTATATATATATATNATATACAGTCGAACCCACTTACCTCGAGCTCGTTTTGCTCGACCACCCTATTATGTCAACATTTTTTTATTGGAACCGCCAAATTCTCTCTTTGTCTTAGCATTTTCTCATCGTTTAATTCGATTTTTTTAAGTCGCCGAAACCTCATAAACCGAGCACAAAAAAGGGTCAAATTTGCTTCTTAACATTGGTTATCTCGATCCCCATGACCAATCGCCAGCTTTTGAAAATGTTAGCTACTGCTTTGTTCTCATTGTTTCATTCATAAGAAGTGGCCGTGTGCAAAAGCCATTTAGCTATTGGTTAGAATTAATTAAAATATGTCAAAATTGAAGGTTCAAAAGTTCAAAAGGAATACCTAATTTATTTGTGTACGTTTATATAGAGAAGAGTTTGCTTTGTCATGAGTCATATATAGGTCACGATAGACCATTCTGAGTCCATTGTAAGGTGAGGGGATCGTATGGAATAATAAAATGTACTGTGTGCAGACTTGTTGTCATTGGCAACAATTCATCCTTCAACCTCATTTTGGCTACATGTATTACATGTACTGTACTCAGGAGCGGCGTTTGAGGGTGGCAACTGGGGTCACTGCCCCAGGCCCCGCGCCTAGGTAGGCCCTGCATTTCGGTCCTGAACATGTCTGGCCCTGGTTAATAGCATATACATGTAGAACCGAAGAGTGGATGGTAGAACGTATGCTGGAAACGATTGTAAAAAAACGAAAGAGGCATTCTTGTAATCCTTTTGCAATTATTTTGCAATATGTCAACCAATAAATTGCATTTTAAATCACGGCGTAACCGATACGTCATTTTTCGATAAGAATAAACCGTTGTTTATAGACCAGAGAAAATAATGAACTTGAAATAATTTAATAAAAAGGTGACACACCATATTAAAATTACTCAATAATCAAGATATTTCATATTTTTAAATATCATAGCATACTGGTGCTTAGCGATCTTTACTAGTACTCTGACCCCGCGGGGTCATTGCTGGCACTAGGCCCCACGCTTACCTAACGCCGCCACTGACTGTACTACTGCTTTGTTCTCATTATTTCATTCATAAGAAGTGTCCATGTGCAAAAGTCATTTAACTATTGGTTAGAATTAATTAAAATATGTCATAGTTGAAGGTTCAAAAGTTCAAAAGGAGTACCTAATTTATTTGTGTACGTTTATATAGAGAAAAGTTCGCTTTGTCATGAGTCATATATAGGTCACAATAGACCATTCTGAGTCCATTGAGTCCAGTGTAAGCTGACGGGATGGACCCAAAGAAGATGATTAGGAAGAGAATGGTTCGGGGACAATGATGGGATGTGTAGCTTGTAAGGAAAATCAAGCAAGTGGCATGGAAGGCACAGTATTGCTCAATCTGGGAATCACTGCAAATTGGCGTTTTATTTAAACTAAAACGGTCTTTAAAAACGAATGGTCTTAACAACCTTAAGAAAGAGTGAAAAAATAGGGTCCCGATATTCCGATACGATTCTAATTAATCGTCCCATCACTAATTAACGCACAACACGTACATAAATAAATTTCAAGCGCATGTTAATATTTTGCTGCCATATTGGTTTTTGCTTTAACTCGATCATTGGTTATGTCGATGCCATTTTTCATACCCCAACGACATCGACTTTAGCGGTTATATATATATAAGTTTTTCATATGTCGTAGTTGGCGATGACCACTCTCAGCATATTTGTGTTTGAATTGTGCTAGGACGACATGAGTGTCCTATGGTGGCTTATCAGCCTTATACTTGCACAAAATCGGCGTCCGCATTTTGGAATAGATATATATATATATATATAGGTGAAGTAACGCCACTATTTAAGAAAGGTGACAAATCAGACAATGATAATTACAGACCGGTATCACTTACTAGTATCACATGTAAATTTCCAGAACACATACTATATAGTAGAAAGTTAACCACCTTGACAAATATAATGTCCTAAGTCAACATGGCTTTTTGGAAAAACAGATCATGTGAAACACAATTAATAGGGCTTATAGATGAACTATCAAAAGGCTTACACAATATTGATCAGATAGATACAATATTCCTAGACTTCTCAAAAGCAGTTGACAAAGTTCACCGCCTTAGATTGTTTAAAAATATTAAATACTAAGGAATCACAGGTCCCTTACAGTAACAAAGAAAAAGAAACAAATAAATTCAAAATATTTCATTCCTGGAAAAGAACATACCCAAACTAAAGATTCAAAATACTTATGAGTCATTATAAATAAGAAACTATCATGTCAATGAAGTTATAAAAAAATCAAACAAAACCTTCGGTTTTATAAAAAGAAACTTTTACAAATGTAATAAAGATATAAATAAAAATGCTCCCTCCCCCTGGTGAGACCTATACTAGAATATGTATCTTCTTTATGGGACCCATCCACCAAAGAAAATATTGATAATTTAGAACAAATTGAAAACAGATCTTCCAGATTCATTACTGGAGAATATTAAAATTAAAGAGTAACACCATTAATTAAATCATTAAAACTTGAAACACTAGAGAACAGAAGAACCAGGAGTAAATTAGTAATTATACATAAAGCAATTAACTCCAATTTAGAAATACAAAACAAAGATAACTTAATACAACCCTCAGATAGACATAAGGATAAAACACCTTTCTTATCCCATATGCAAGAAAACATACTAGTTTTCTTTCTTCCCGTCCGGTATTCGGGCGTAGATAGGGTTGCCTGAAGAAACCAGGAAAGCCACCACTTTATCATCATTTAAAACTCAAATAAGAATACCGGACATAACACACGCCATAGATATACGTAGAATGCAATAATCTTCTGTATATGAGGAGAGTCTTTAATATGTAAGATATATATGTATATATATATATA
>MUZC01002595.1:355912-382565 GCA_002072015.1 Radix auricularia
TATATTTATATAAAGAATGGGTATTTGTCAGTTTTTAATGAAAAACATTGTTCTCTTATCGTTATTTTATAATATGCCTTACTTAATATGTCATAAATCATGAAGAATAACTTGATATAGAGAAATTAACTTACATCATCGAAATATATTTTTTTAATTTAATATGATGCAGATCTAATTTCTTTTCTTTTATTTCAAAATTTAATATTATTGTTTCAGCAGTAAAAATACTTTTTTGAGATAGTGACTTTATTATTTTTTTAACTAGATTTTTAATGGCTTTTTTCTCTTGTAATTTGTTTTTTAAATATTTTTTTTAGACCCCAGTAAGTTTTCAACGTACGGTTTCTCAGTGAAATGCTTTGATTCTACTGAAACTACAGTCTGTAATTATAATTCAAAGGGACTGAAACAAAAAAAATTTCACATACCTTTGATGAGAGTCAAGGTGACTAAAATAGTCATGCAACTGACGCATGGGTCGATGCAGATGAACAAAATTGAGATTTATGGAGGTAATACTTAATGGGTTGAATTTTGATTATATAATATCATGTACAGATCAGAAAAAGTGAGTTATCAATAGAAATGATGGCTGTAATAAGATTATACATTTGTTTATCACTTACAAAAGAATGGGCAATAAAAGATTTTAAAAATTCATGTTAAGTGGGTTGGTGTATTTTTATGACACTTATTAAATGCAAAATTACCATAGAATGCCCCTTTTGTTCTTGCCTGGATTTATATAAATGCTCCATAAGAAATATTGAAGGAGTAATGTCGAGCGACGTACACTAACATTAACTAAACATGATATGCTGTTGTTTTTGTATCCTATAATTTTTTTGTTTTTTAATGTTATCTTTTCACGATTAATGCTGTTTAAATTGACTAATTTTAGATTCATTAAAATACACAATTTTATGTATTTAGATACAAATTTAGAAAAACAAAATCTATTTGAATTTAAGTAAAAGTATTAATATATAATTTTCCTATATGAAATCTTCAATTTACTCATTAAATTATATTAAGTTTAATTATTGTAATTAATATTCTTTATTGCTTTAATATAATAGTTATTTATGTTTATCCCCCTCAGAATGCCCACTTCATTATTACGGACACAACTGTGAGAAGAAATGTAAAGACGCATGTGTGGGTGGAGTCTGCAATCACAATGGAACCTGTCAAATGTGCAAGAGTCCAACTGAGGACCAATACTGTGTAGACCGTGAGAACGATCGATAATTATAAATTACTTATTCTCTTTATGTTTATGGTTATTGTGTATAAAAATTTAGATTAGAGTTAAAATGTTTGCGTAGTTTAAAAAAAGGTACTTTTTAGAAAAAAATGAGAAATATAATTTACGTCAGGCCTAGTAATGATTTTTTAAGTCACTTATATCGTTAAGTATTTCGCTGCAAACGATCTAACCCAAGAATAAAATTCATCTGATATATAATCTGAAATATTTCAATCACAATTATTTATATTATATCTCTAATCTAGCTGCTAACTAACAAGTGTTAGATTTTTTATGTTAGAATTTTTTTCTCGCTGTAGAAACAAACAGCATCATATTAAATAACCACATGTGATCAATTAAGATTATAAGTTATGTGTATGGATGGCTAAACGGCATGAATAAAATGTGGTTTCTCATTATTAATCACTTCCAGCTTCATATGGAACCACAAGGAGGCCAGTAGGTAATAATCATTGTGTTATGTTTTGCTAGATGATCAATTTAAGATATTTTCAACTTGGTGATCAAAATATTGCAATACAGATTTTGTTTTCAAACGCCTCTCAAGGTTATTAAAGGAAGTGTTGATAAATTGCGCTTTTATTTTAGGTGAATCAAAAGAATAAATTCAATCATAAAAATCAAAATTTTTTTAACTTCATTATGATTTGTTCATCAAAATTTAATATTTAAGTCATTTATGCTACAAATTAAACCCCTAAAAAAATAAAGTATTGTGTGCAAATTTAATAATGATCTAAAACACTAATTTTAATACTCCACTGTATAAATGTATCTAAAGTCATTCCAAATTTGTATCATTCTCATTATTTCAATTTCAATCTAGTCTTTGCTAGTCCTTAGAGAAATGGCTCACTTGATGTGTGTTTATTTATCAGGGATGAGCATGAAGTGTTCTCCTGAAATGTTTGGTCGCAACTGCAAAAGCAAATGCAGGTGTTTAGATAATGCGTGTAATAAGGAGGGCTTCTGCATCAATGGGTCACGGTGTTCTTTACCCTGGTTTGCATGGGGATGTCAGTATTGTAAGTATGCTGATCTTTATAAAGAGTTTTGCCTAGTAACTATTTTAGGTAAAATTTTGAGAGAAATAAATGATTCGTGTGAACATAAATTAATTAATACCAAAGTTTTGAGTAAGAAACAAGTCAATTAAGTATTATGACTTCATAGGCCTCTTGCCAATAGAACAATCCTCATATGTGTGTTAGATTTAAACTCATTTGAAGTCTTTCTTCCAGTCTCGGCCAAGACACTATTTTTGTGTCGCCTCCTTTTGACTGACCTATTTTAGTGTGTTTGTGGGCTTGTGAAATAGTATCATCTCTCACAAACTAATTCATTGCACCAATAAAAGTCAGGAAAAATGCCCTTTAATAAGGAAATATCAAATATATACATGTATGTCTCAATATACAACAAAGTTCTTTTAAATTAAATTAGCCTGAATCCTATCCTCTGACTTCTCAACTCACTTCACTTGTTCCAATTACGCAACTTGCATCAGCGCCCGGTTCCCTCTACCCGTGACCACACACACTACTAGCCTGGATATATGTCTTCAGTTTACCCCAACAAGCAACCGCATTTCTTTCATTACACATGTTACACGTAGCATCCACACCCATCCTTCAAAAAAATGTTTTGTCACATAAATTTTTTAGCTCATAACAACAAAAAAATTATAAAATAGAATTATGTTTAACACTCGTAATGTATGAAATAACATAAGTAACACAACGAACAGTTCTCAAATTGTTACGCTTCAGCTGTTGCACAAATACAGCTTATGTTTTCCTTGTTTCTTTACTTATTGAGTGTCTGTATTTATTATCCATCTGCTAAGTACGTCAGCTTCCACATTGTCCCTGCCTTTGACGGATTTGGTTTCAAACTTGTAGTCTGCAAGCAGCGTAGCCCATCGATTAATTTTTGCATTGCTTATCTTCTTTATGTCAAATGCCACAAGTGGCTTGTGGTCTGTTAGTAGGGTAAACTTTCTACCTAGTACTAGTAGGTATTTTTGTAGCTTCTGTAGAGCCCACACTATGGCCAAACATTCTCTCTCTATAGTGCTGTAATTACGTTCATTCCTTTGTGAGATTCCTGCTGAGTTATGTTATGTGATGGAGAGTACAATCATGTTCTTGCATCAGGCAACGTGCTAAGGCAAGGGATAATGTGTCAGTAGAAACAATGAAAGGTTTGTCACACTGGGGTGTAACCCAAGATAGGCCTCTTCTTAAATGCTTTCTTTATTTTTCTCCCTAGCATTGAAAAACTCTTCTGAACATTTGAAATTTCGACCATCTGTCATTTTTTTACCATAGCAAGCAACAACATTATTTTTACAACATATGTTTCACGTGACTGTTTCCAAAACAATATTGATCACCTTACAACGTGACGATCCTAATGCTTTAAATCTTCAAAAACCTGGTCCTTTGTTTTATACTTTCAGAGAGATATACATCTTAGAAATTTGCGTGTCAAAATTCAGATTATTTTATTTAAACAGCAAATAATAATAATAATAATATTAATAATAATATTAATAATGCTACAATACATTGGAGCTGTAGCCTTATAATGATTATCCTAACGCAACTGAAGTAAATTAATATTTGCAATTTAAAAGAATAAAAATCAAATTATGACATCACTGGCACACATTGCACCAGAATTTACACTATTCTAACAACAAAGCAGTGAAATTTATGTAGGTGATATCAGTTCAAAGACAACATATATAAATATTATCTGCGTCCTGTCTCTAAACACTGAAACAGTGCTAACATGAAATGGATTTGAAATATGTTTTTTCTGGTATTATGTTACATGAAAAGTCAACCTCAAATAAATGTTTAACATATTTCTTTAAACTAAAAGAATGGTAAAGTCTGCCCTTCCTAAGTAAAACTTTCCTAAGCCGGAAACCTTTTTATATCTAATAATTTGCTAGAACCCGGCAATGAAGATTCCATTTATTTTCCATTAAATAGCAAGTTAATTGCTTCCTCCATATAAGTGTTGACCAGGGCGTTAGCTCTAACATAGCCCCCACATCCCTTTGATAAGCAGTTGTACAAACATGTATTATATGTAGAAAGTTATTTACATATTTGTCTTGATAAACACAATAAATTTATGTTCTTTTGAAAAATTAAATTCCTTAAACATATTTGGGAAATACTTTGTCTCTTTTGAAGTATGGTGCGGGTTGGTCGACTGGCATGCATGCTCGGCAAGCATACTAATGTTCATGGGTGGAGGCAAGGATTTGTTTCTGGGGTCTAGGATTTACCTGAGTCCACCCAGCTTAGAACACTAGTTAGGTTTACCTGAGTCCACGTAGCTCAGAACACTAGTTAGGGCTACCTGAGTCCACCCAGCTCAGAACACTAGTTAGGGCTACCTGAGTCCACCCAGCTCAGAACACTAGTTAGTGTTACCTGAGTCCACCCAGCTCAGAACACTAGTTAGTGTTACCTGAGTCCACCCAGCTCAGAACACTAGTTAGGGTTACCTGAATCCACCCAGCTCAGAACACTAGTTAGGGTTACCTGAATCCACCCAGCTTAGAATGTATATCTAACAATAGTTAGGGAAGCAAATGGGGCAGGATAATGTGGAACCCTTATTGTAAATGCTGTATCACTTATCAACAGACTAGCATTTCCCGTGGATGCAATAATCTTCTGAATAGAGCAACCGTTTTTATAAATAAGAGATAAGAAAAAGTGGTAAATTTATGACCTATGTCAATCGTCTTATTTATCTAGTTTTCAATGCTGAAACATTTCCTCTAAAACGCTATCACATTTTATTTTATTTTTGTTACATTCGCATGAACATAATACCAAATTTGGCTAAAGGCGAAAAATAAGTTATAAATGTGACATAAATTTATACATCTTTTAACTTTTTTCAGTCAAACTGTTTTTTTTTAAAATCAATTTACTTTATCTTTTCAACAGACGACGTGGTCGCCTCTGGGAAGGTTAACCATCCTTACATAAGTGATCACAATGAAACGACGTGTCACAAGTTTGAGGAAAAAAAAATGTCAGCTCATTTTAGTGCCTTGGTACCGTTTACTTGGGTTAGAATTGTGTTCCTGGACAGCGGTAATTTTTTGTTTGTTTAAGGAGTGCTCAGTGATGACTTGGAGTGGTGTTGAGTTAGCACTGAATTCTGTGGTCGTTCGATTTAAAGGCAATCATGAAATTAATTAAATGACGGTTATATAAGTTGTTTTTTCACTATAGTTAGTAATCATAACTGCTTTCTAATCTATTATAAAAAGTTATTTTTGCTAATTGAATTAGGAATTTTAATATCCATTCCAATTTTTCAAAGGTTAAAAGAATTTTCTGAAAATCAAAAACATACCTCAATAATATAATAAGATATTGAAACTGTGAGAAAATCATTTATTCTATTGTACAAAATTTAATAGTGAAACCAAAGCAAATATTTGTATATTGATAGGGGTAAATAATGTACTTTAATGTATATTACATGAAGTTAGATTACTCACAAAAACTATATAGAAGTTTACATCTTTTTGAAATACTTTAAATGCATAATATTGTTTTCATCACTTAGTCTATAAATATTTTATTACAATCTTTTGAAAAATTATGAGAACATTAATCATGCTTAATAAGATTGCTTTGAGTTTGCTAAATGAAGCTGTAATGAATCTTTAGTTACACAAGCTAACATATTACTGATGTAAGCGTCTTTTTTTAAGCAATATATTTTTGTTACAATGCTCATAAATTTTAATTAAACTATAGTAAGCATTTTGTAAAATGAAAAGAGTGCTCTTTTTATAAGTTAACTGATGCTACTTTTCAAGAACAACTTTTGAAAAACCCTTTTTATCTTGCAGGGAACATTAATAGTGTTTTGACATACGCAACTGAAATACTTCAGACATAATACAGCTCCTACGTTAAATTAGAATAATATAACTCATTTATTTATTTATTACTTTTTTTTAAAAAAATCAAAGTCTGGGACATCGAATTGACGTTTGAATTTGTGTCTGGCGAAAATCAAAACAAAGTGATGTGCTCTAATCAGCGCAATATAAAAGTTGGGGCAAACACCTACGATATTTATTGTGCTCAGTCCGGGCTGATTAATCATATAGATGTTACGTGGAATGGCAGCGATACAGTCTGTTCTTTTTACGTCAGTGGTGGTAAGTCCCTGAGAGTCAAGAGTTTAGCCCTTTATCTTATTAATTCATTTTTTTTTCAAAATTTGCACATAAAACTTTAGTTCTGAAACTCGTCAATGTTCAACTTGTCACAGGTCGAAATTTAGCGGTCAGCTCCATCATTTCTTTGGCTGACGAGTCGATGAACAGGAAACGTATGCTGGAAATGCTGGCATTGCTAAACAATGAAAACTTTGCCACCTCGGACTGCTTCAGATTCAGCTCAGATGACTTCAATAGCATCCGCATCACATTTCAAAGGAGATACGTTATAAGTCATGTGCGTGTTTATAACAGTAAGTTTTTTGTCGATGTTGTCGATAAATAGTTAACAAGTTAATTTTTGTTGGAGTCCTAGACAGTCATATGTTTACCTAAATATTCCTTATTTGACTATAAAAACTTCAAGAAATTAATAACACATTGATCAACTCCCAAAAAATATGATTTAATAAAAAGAACAATGGTTTTTAGAATCCCAAATCATACCTTGTCATAGATCATTCAGAAATGGACAATAACTGCATGCTATGCATCTCTTTCACTGCCAAAAAATTATGTGTATAAATAAGTAGCACAATTTGCAACATGTGTAACTGAAAACTTCGAATGCATATTTACATAATTTTATATTTCAATACTTTTAGATTTACCTTTCTAGACTGTTTATATGGTTGAAGTTGGTTTCAACAGGCATAGGAAATTTATACTTTTTTCTTACCTTATTAAAGTGTTTGCTCTCATATCATAAGTCATTAAATTCCAGTTCAATTTAAAAACAATTTTTATCAACATTTACATAAATTTAGCTATAATGACTTCAATAGCATTTGTATCACCTTTCAAATGAGATTTTTAGATGACGTGGGTAAGCTCCAAATACTCAGCGGTAAGGTTATAGTGAAGTGGGTGTCAAGCCAAGTGAATATTGATGGCAATGAGAAAGCAGACTCACTAGCAAAAAACCAGGGCACCCCAGCCCCAACCAGATGTCCTAGTCACTTATCTCGGGGCAAAGTCCTGGCTAATGTACCACTTCAGGAACAAGAAGTACCAGGAGTTGACTGACAACACTACTGCCCAGGGGGTTTTTGCTAACAAGACCAGGCCATGCAAATCAGACCAGTGGTGGAATTTGAGTCGCAAACATCATAATTTATTGACTGAAATGCAAACAGAGAACTGCCCAACTAACTCATTTTTAACAGGCTAGATCATAACAGGGACTCAAATAGCTGTCAATGCAGCCTAGCCCCTGAAATAAGGCTACAACTGTTGACTTCGCGACCTGCGCTTGATATAGCGGGGAGGTTAAGGAGGCAAAGGAGTCCCACGTGAATTCAATGTTGTAAGGCTCTGCTCAGCAGATAAAGCAGGTTGCTCAGATATTAGCTAAGGCCTTAAGAGACTAAGTCTCAGTCCAAAAAGAATAAGTAGAGGAAGAAGATACATTTTATGTCTATAAATTACATTTAGTATAACGGCTAAGTTGCTTAATTTTTTATTTTTTTTGTCTTACTTTCTTTTTTTTTTCTTCTTTTTTTTCTCACTTTTTTCTGATTCCATTTAAAATCTAATGAATTTGTTTGATACATTTATCTTTTTTTATATGATTCATAACTTTTTTTTTTATTTGAATGTTAATGAACAATTTTTTTTTCTTCAAAAATATGGAATAAACAGCATAAAACCTTCCTACATCACTATATAGGTGGTGATAGAGGAACTCATAAGTTGAATGTGACATTCTACAACACACATGACGAAGCAGTGTTCATGTTTGAATCTAACATTTCGGCTCAAAAAACACTTGATATCTATTTAGTGAACAGACCTGAAGTTTTCACTATTGAAATGCAGATTCTCAATGGATCTGTTGCCATTTGTGAGATCGAAATATTTGGAGGTAAAATATGATTGGCTTTTTATAAACTTAAAGCTGTGTTTCAAGACATTGAAATTGTATTTATGATAGGAAACTAATGCTAATTTGCAATTACAAGTGGTATTAAAACGCAAACATAATCTAAATACAAAACTCAGAAAGACGTAGGTATAAGAACTAATTTTCTAATTTTCTTGCAACAACACATTTTTGTTCTTTCCTTTCAAAGAATCGTTTGTAGAATAGGTTGCTTGATAAAACCAGGAAAACTAATACAATTGTAACATTTGAAATCAAATTGAAGACAAGTCATAAAACGTAGATTAGCATAGTGTGCAATAATCTTCGGTGTAGAAGGAGCGTCTGTAATAGGTCAGAAATGATAATTATCCAAACCCTGTGGTACAATTAGCAATAAATAACTTCACTTCCTGCCCCACCCCCTAACATTTAATTTTAAAGACACATTTTCAAAAGCTGACAGCTTTTTAGAATTTAAGATACTTAGTACCAAAGTATGAAAGTTTTGTCACAAATTAACTGCTTATCCTTGAACTTAAACAAACTTAAAATGTTATGCATTGCTTTGCTAATAAATTTTGATTGTTTTGGTTTCTTTTTAAAAAAAAAATACCAGTTAAACAAAATATATTAATATTACCTACAAAGAGTAATTCTTCTTTCTTAAGGAAGAAATATAAACTTATTGATTGATCCATTGTTTTTAATTTTTATTCAGTATTATTTAAACATAAGTTCAAAATTAAATCATTTCATGTTATCTTATGTTCCGTAACCCAAGTCAATGATGTTGCTAGATGGTATTAAATAATTACTTAGGATATGAATCCCACTATGTGTTTGATACTGTGGATATTTTAATTATAATTTACATACTGTAAAAAAATTATGTAAATATATATTTTAAAAATACCTTTTAGTCCTTTTTTTTTTCAAAGAAAAATATCCACGCCTGTTATGTTTTCACAGATTGTCCAAGAAAATTTTATGACCTTAACTGCGACAGTATATGCATCCTGACGTGCTTCCATGACATCTGTAACTATGATGGAACTTGTTACCAATGCATAGCCAATAGGCAAGGGCAGTATTGTATGATAGGTAAGAATATCTAATCTTATCTTATATGCTAAAGACACTCCTTCTGTACAGTAAAGTATTGCGTAGTACGTTTATCTCCAGTTTGTGTTTAGTCCCGTATTTTTGTTCAAGTTTTAAATGATGATAAAGGGTTTTTAATGAAGATAAAATGTTGGCTTTCCTGGTTTCTTCAGGCAACCCACCTCACGCCCAAATAACGGAAAAGAAAAACAAAACTTGTATGTGTTTGTTCTTGAATATGGAATAAGAAAGGTGTCTTTATCCATATGTTTATCTGAGAGCTGTATTAAGTTATTTTTGTGTTGTAATCCTAAATGAGAATTAACTGCATTATGTATAATTGCTAATTTACTATTGGTTCTTCTATCCTCTAATGTTTCAAGTTTTAAAGTTTTAACTAATGGTGCTACTCTTGTGAGTTTTGAATATTCTCTGGTAATGATTCTGGCAGCTCTTTTTTGAATTTGTTCTAGTTAATCAATATTTTCTTTGGTGGATGGGTCCCATACAGAAGATGGATATTCTGGTATTGGTCTCACAAGGGTGGGGTAGCATTTTAGTTTTATAATTTTTACATTTGTAAATGTTTCTTTTGATAAAACCTAAGGTTTTGTTTGATTTTTTAATAACTTCATTGACATGGAGATTCCATGAGAGTTTTTCTTCTATTATGACTCCTAATTATTTTGCATCGTTAGATTGGGATAGTTCTTTTCCATGAATGAAGTATTTTTTTACCACGTTTTTATTAGGTTGCTATCTTGTCTGGATTTCCGGGGCAAAAATTGAATTCCTTTTTTGAACCACTTCTGATCATCCAATTTTGATGAAATTTTGCATGCATACTTGATTCACATGACAATTTAATATTTCATTAATTATAGTACTCAATTCTACTTAATTAATTAATTAATTACTAATCAAAATGTCTATGATTTCTTGTGTGTGAGGGAGACAACCAAGGAAATACAACAACAAAGGGAAGTTTTTCTTAGTTTGCTTTCTTGTCTGGATGTCTTTCTTGTCTGGATGTTTTGATGAAATTTTGCATGCATACTTGATTCACATGACAATTTAATATTTCATTAATTATAGTACTCAATTCTACTTAAATGAAAACTAAAAAGTATAAAATAAAAATATTTTTAAAAAAGTTTTAAAGATACCACGTTTTGTGAACTAAAAAGAAGAAAATAAACTAAAAACGTCAGGCGCATTCGGCTGAAATTTGGTCTATTAATGCTTTTACATTAAACTTTTCAGTTTCAAATTCCTCCACAGTCTATATATGATACTTCATTTAATTTCAGCCGAATGCGCCCCACGTTTTTAGTTTATTTTCTTCTTTTTAGTTCACAAAACTTGGTATCTTTAAAACTTTTTTAAAAATATTTTTATTATCATTATTATTTTTAAAATTATTTTTTATTGTTATTCTAAGCAGTTCACACTTTTCGGGGTGGAAAGAAATACTCCAGTTAGTTTCCCATTTTAATAATTCATCTAGTCTTTTTGTAAAACTTTGCTATCTTGCTCTACCTTAATTATTCCATAGATTAAAACATCATCAGCAAATAACCTAACTTTTTTTTCTGTTGAGATATTGTTGGGTAAATTATTTATATAAATTAAAAATAGTAAGGGACCTAGGGCAGTTCCTTGTGGAACTCCTGCGTTAACCTTTAGTGGTGCAGATTTAAATCCATTAATTGTAACAGTTTGCTTCATACGCAATAGGAAATCTTGGATCCAGTGATGTAAGGGGCATGAGATTCCAAAGTATTTAGGTATTTTAAGTAAACTAAGGTGGTGAACTTTGTCAAATGCTTTTGAGAAGTCTAGTAATATTGCATCTATTTCAAAATTTATGTCTATGCTTTTTTATAGTTCATCTATTGGACCTATTAATTGTGTTGCACATGATCTCTGTTTTCTGAAGCCATGTTTATGTGGGGATATAGCATTATATTTGTCAAGGTGGTTCACAATACTAATATATAATAAGTGTTCTAGTAATTTTCAGATGATACTAGTAAGTGATACAGGTTTGTAATTACCAGGGTCTTATTTATCACCTTTCTAAAAGAGTGGCATTACGTTGGCTAAATTCCAATTCTAGGACACTTTCATCTGGTTTAGATAGGTTTGAAAAAGAACTACAAGGATTGGTGGACAGTTCATTGCTTAACTCTTTAATTGTAACCAGGCAGATAATTCATCTGGGCTAGTAGCTTTCTTTATTTTTAAGGTTTTTAGCAGTGAATGTTTACCTATCTCATCTATAGTTATGTTTACCGTTTCTTCCATTTTATTTAAATTTGTTAAAATTGCATTGTCGCCTGAGGCAGAAAATAATGATGCAAAATATGTGTTAAGGATATTACCTTTAGTCTCATTATCATTATAGGTTTTATTATTTGAGCCTTTTAGTGTTGCTATACCGGTAGGCTCCATATTTTGATTTAATAAAGGACCACAAGTTTTTATTTTAATATTTAGTAATTACATTTGCGTATATATTTTATTTAAAGGTTTCAACTAAGTTGTTGTGTCAAGTGTTTAGTTTTAAAGTATTTTTTGTGTATCCTTTCTAAATTGGTAGCCTTAAATTTCGTAAATAAATTCTCTTTTTGTTTGCTTTTTTTAAAATTTAGAATTGAACAAGCATTTATTAATTCTAATTGAAGTTAGTTTAGTTGGATCCATTATAGTTTTTAGATTTTTAAAAATGTTCTCCCATTTTTCTTCTACGGGGCTAGATATAGTGAATTTACCCAATACAGTTTTTTGGAAATTAGCTGCTCATAGGTGTTATTTTATTAAATTCCATGTATCCAAAGATACATTTTTATTATCTTATCTTAGATAAGATAATAAAAATAGATAAGACAGACGCTCCTTCTATGCCGAAGATAATTGCGTCCTCAGACCATGAGAGATAATCTGTTGGCAAGTGATGCAATGGTCTCAGGCCACGTCTATAAGGGTTCCACGCATTACCCAACCGCCTAACTATTGTCTAGTTAGGTACACATTCAGAGCTGGGTGACTCGGGTACTCCTCAGGCCCCGGGAACAGATCCTCGCCTTTGCGTATATTTGAATTCGTGACCATCGGTACGCCAGTCGAGCGCGCTACTTCTCGACCGCTGCGTTATTTAAGCATATTTTTTTGTTAGTTTTTATTGTATTGGTTACCCTAACAATATCTTGGTCAGACATTCCAGGAATTATTATGCGGACTATTAGTAGTCCCGGTCTGTTTGCAAAGAATAAATTTTGCTTTCACTCCTGTCAGGAAAATTTCAAGTTTTCCAAAGTAAAATTAAACCACTCCTTTTATTTTGCTTTCACTCCTGTCAGGAAAATTTCAAGTTTTCCAAAGTTAAATTAAACCACTCGTGATAGTTCTAGAGATCTCAAAATTTTCCCACTTAAAGATCTTGGATGACAATGAATTGTATCAACATTTCAAATCAATCAAATGCACTGTAATTAAATTATTGCATCATTAGTTTATCTCCAAATAGAATTTGTATGCGTGTGTTATTGTTGACATACACTTGCCACCGGAGTATACCCGTGTCCACATCAGCGTTGTATTAAAATGTTGGGCGGTTGCTTATGAGGTGTTTGGTATTAAAAATTAAAGATTTATAATTTAGAAGGAAAAAGCGAGTTCACTAAGTGAGAGAAAGAGGGAACTGCGTATGTAAAACCTAATAAGCAGCCAACCCCATGATTTTTATCGTATTAAATCAAAGTACTTTTGTTCCTAGAGATCTTAAAAAAGTTGTTTTTTATGTACAATATAAGTAATATAAATAAAGAAATACAATTTTCTAATTACTCTATGATTTTACACTTGGACTAAAATAAATAGAGGTAATTTAAATATAAAAATAACAAGTTGTTATAAGTGGACTAGAAAGAAGAAAGTATTTTAAAACTGACGCTTCAGTTGCTTCATACGTTTGAAGATATTAAAGTGCAGACTAATTTAAATGACAAAAAAAGTAATAAGTTTCTCTGGTGTACATTTCTGAGGGCATGAGGGGTGGAGAGATACAAAAATTATTATCTATCAATATGCAATAAACAACATAACACACTTTCCTAAATCGCTTTTTAGGTGATGATAGTGGAATTCATTATGTGATTGTTACACTCTATAATTCAATATTATGATGGTGTTTGTTGATGTGTATTAAAACCCACTAAATTTCAACAGCAGCCGCTGCTGCGATCTTTGACAGTAAGGAGCATCAATCCAGTAGCAATGTCACGGTAAAGATGATTGGTGCAAAGCGTTATCAATCCGTATGGCATTACTACGTTTTCATAATCATCATCATGCTTTTCTTCATCGGATTGACTCAACTCGTTCGACCACAAGAGAAACTAATGCACGGGTGAATATTAATTTTGTCTTCTATAAGTTACAAAAAGCCCTGTTCACCAGAACAGAAGTGAACTTTTAAAATTAATTTAGCAAATAACTCTATCGCATATAATAGGACTGCAATAAATTCATCCATCCCTGTTGCACTACATCCCATGTAGGTCTTGAGCCTGCTTCAGCACCTCTTTCTTCTCTATATAACCAATGCGTTTCTTCTCCAACATTGGATGCCAGTTGTTGTAGGCCATTCTCTACATGATCCTATTTCTTTACAAATTCTTTGTTTCTATTGTTATGGTTTTATTTTTGAGTATTTTCTGGCTAATAAAATTTGATTTACTTGTAACTGATATTCTTTCTTTAATATTTGTTATTTGTTTATTATTTTTATCATGTCCCTGATTTCAAGGGCTTTACCTGCCATTTCATCTCTTAATAAGACCATGTATTTTGTTTTTTTTTCTTTGCTGCTTTCCAGCCCTGCCAGCAATGATGTAATGTCTTATTTGATGAAGTACTTTAATATTTCTTTAGAGTTTTTTTGCATGCAAGGCTATGTCATTAGAATGTGCAAATTTTTAGATGTGTTGGTTATAGATTTCTATCAGCTAAACTTGAGTTTTCTCAGAATGTAACTACATATTGTTCCTTGGATGTCTATATTTATGACTCTTAGAACAATATCTAATATTAGGTTTAAACAAATACATCACAGTGTGTCACCCTGGCTTAAGCAATGTTTCATCTTTAATTCCCTTTAAAAATTCTCCATTTTTTTTAGTGATTAATGCATTTCTGAAACTTCCACTACAACTTGTGTATTAATCTTTTAATCTTAAAAAAATAATTGTATCTTACTATTTTCTGCTTTATTGTTTATCTAGTATTTGTTTTTTAAATAAATAAATTTTGTATATATAATAATTGATTAAAACATGTCTAATTGAAAAGGTTTATGTGATCTCAACAGAAATTCATGTAATGTAAATAAATACTTGTTTAACTTTAATGCAATCAAGAGCATGTTTACCAAAATAAAATTAAAATGTGGAGGGGGGGGGGGTGGCAACTTGTAAAAAAATCAAATATATATTTTTTTTAAATTGAAATTTATTTTCTCATTTATATTATATAAGTAAAAGGAATTTTACATTTTATGAATAAAACTAATGCATATAAATTAAACATCATAGTTATTTTTGCTTCAATGACATCATATATTTTTTAAAAAAATAAGTTGCTTTAGTGATTATATTTTAGAGACAAAAGTAATTTGCAAGGGATTAGTTGTTGTTTTTTGCGGTAACAAAGGCATCATTCTAAAAGGCAATAAAACACAAGTTTGGGATAAAAGAAATATCTTGAGGTAAATTATACCATCAAGATAAGGCTTATTCACAATCAGTGAATGTCAGCATTCAAACTGAAATGTAACTAAGAGCCACTTTAATGAGAACAATGCAAATATGAAATTCTTTAAATTATTAGATTTATTATAATTGTTAAAAAAAAAGGAAAAGGCATGCATGAAGAAAATCACTTTTATAATTTTGGTAATAAAATCAGCCATATGAGAGCTAAAAAGGGGGCAAAACAGAGGAAAGGGGTGTACCGATTCTTGGCCCCAGCTCCAGAAAATCTGGAATCCAGCCATTTTTACAAATCTGGATCCGACGCAAGCACAATTTCACTTCATAAATCAGGCTTGTTGTTGGAGCCAAAAAATATATACATATATAATGGCCCCGTCTTTAGCAAATACAGATATTTTTACAAATATAACTCCGGACGGATTACATTTCATAAATGTTGCTAAATTAGAATCAGGTACACCCTTTAAAAATATAAAGTTTATGGGTAAGAAAAACGAATGTGTAAGTTTTTAAAAAAATTTTGATTGAAAAAGCAGAAAAACTTATTTTAAAAAAAAGAGAAGTATGTATATTGTTAATTTTTATTTTTCATTCTTTTCAGCCTAAGAGCAATTTCATTGTTTATGCATCCGGAGGGAGATAGATTTCCCATAGAGCATCAAACATCTCCAATGTATTCCGACCCGGATCCAGAGGAATTCTTGTCACAGGAGGAGTAATTTTAAAGTCTTTATTAGAAGTCTTTCAATATGTATTAGCTTGTTTTTTTGGAAGTCTTAACTTGTTATGTAGTGTAGTGTAGCATTGGGAGTCTTTGCATCTGACGTATATTAGATTAGAGAGATTTATGATACTAGGGGAGAAATTTCTGAGTCGTATCTTATAATGTGAGGTAACTATAGTTTCGTTAAGTAGCTTTTTGAAGTCGCCCCTTGTAAACTTTGAAGTCTCATTAAGGACATAAAATAATCTTTCAATTTGTACATTCAAAATTGATAAAGAGTAATTTTTGATATTCCACCATATGACTCAGTTAGTTTATAAGAAACCATTACGATTGCTTAATATTAGTTATTGATTCAGATGAGCCAAACTGGAGAAGCATGTCCCCTGACACTTTTGAAAAAATAAATAGAGAAATAGTCAGTTTTGAAAGTTGATCCTAAGTCAAATTTAAAAAAAATACATGCTTATATATTTTTAAAGGTCCTTGTAAAGATGTTGACGAAACATTGATTGTTTTTAAAAATTCAGACATCGATAAACGATAACAAAACTTTACCAATAGAGAACAAAATGATCATTGCATAAATTTTGGTTAAAATAAATAGTAGTACAGCAAAGGTCGAATAATTAAACATTTTTTTAAAAAATGTATTGTTGTTGGATTAGACAATTATGACCAGCCTGTAATCGGCAAATGTTTAAAAACATATTCTGGAGAAAATGTTAAAATTATTTTTTTAATCTCTTGTTGCTGTTGAACGATGCTTATAGCATACATGTTACCCTTTTTTATAAATTGAATTCATAACATCTGAAAGAAATAATGTGCTTCGGGGTAATTAAATTTGTTCTCACACAACTATCAGTTCTCTCCTAAACGCTGGAGCGATCCTCAAAGCTCCTTGACTGTTTATATGTAAATAACAGTTCAATGTTCATTTAAAAATTTAACATAAATTCATAGCCACAAAATATTTTAAGAAAAAAAAGACAATTTTAAAAAAATATAACAAGGCAGTGCAAACAAGTTTTAAAACTATTTTTACGCCATTGACACAGTAGTAATAAAAATTATATCATTTTTTTATTATGCTGTTAAACTTGAATTTATTCAATAATCTTATAAGAAATTGTCCAGTAATGCATTACCTGTCTTTCGTTATTTTCCAAAGGAAAAAAAAATGTTTTTTTACAATATTAATTAAAAAATATTTCTTAGAAATGTGTTTACTTATTCTTTTTTTAAAGACATGCTTTTTTACAAATTTGCTTATAAAAAATAATATTAAAATCAGGTGCAATTAGAAAATAGATTAGAAAGTAGCAGAAACTTGCACTTTTGTATTTACCATGTTTAGCTGAAGCCGATTATTTTTATATGTTTTAAAGTTTTTAAATGCTCATGAGAAATCCAGGTTTTGGAATGTGTGGGTTTTCTTCAAAAACTTCAAGAGCGTAAACCTAAGAAAAAGTCTAAAGATAAAGACTTTAAACTCCTTAGTCCTATGGTGCTCTTAGGAGCCAAGACATGGAAAACCCCAGCCATAAACATGAAGTGAATTTAGTAATTTTGTATATAAGTTATAGAATAATGTCCGCTCGCACATTTCATGGCCTTTACAGAGCTGGCAATGAGACAGTGTTAGTGGAGAATGAATGATATAAAACAGGAGATTTTGGCATGTAAATGACGCAGCGAATAGGTACAACAATTAATTAAGTTTGAAAGTTCTTTACTAAAGATATTTTTTAAATTAAATTCTCTTTTCATAACCCATCGATAGTTATTGGTTCCTCAAACTCCTACAGAATCCTAAAGCCAATCACTAGTGGAGAAAATTTAAATATCATTTCCATATTAACAAATTAACGCCGATGCTCTAAACATGTTATTTTTGGTGCATGTTTTTGTTATCCGTTACAACTGTGTTCCTATCTAGAAGCGTGTCATTCCTTCTAATCACTACTATTACTCCTAGAAAACATTCAACCAAAATGAAGGCGGATCGTCCTTGGACGGGCTTAATTGCTTGTGAATTATACATTATTATAATGGCAAGACTGCTATTTTACCTTTCTAAAATTTAATTACCTAATAATAAAGCATTGTTGTTTTTTGGTGCATGTCAGTGCATCAAAAAAAAATATGTATGGCATCTGTCCGTCTACGAAAGACGATATATTCATCTTTAATATTTGCAGCTCTTGGTGTGGCTGATGGGACAAATCCTTGAGTGGCAGTCTCTTCTGCATTTTACACACACAAAAGTAGTTGGGCAATGTTGCCTGGCCTATCTCCTCGCTCTTTTTCCAACTAAGCAAAAACTAGTTCAATACTAAAGTAACAAAACTTGATAAACAAACAAGAATGTTTATTTTTAAATTTATGACACTAACTTCACCGTCTAGTCTGCCAGTCTAGTTTCCGCGGAAAAAAAAAACAAAAGCAAAAATTAACCAACTTCCCTTGATTTATTGAGCTGAAATTTTGGACATAGAGTTTTGTCACCGAACAATGTATTCTGTCTAAATTTGATTTTGATCAACTGCACTGTTATTAAAGTAATTAATTTTTAGATCTTCTCTGAGTAGGATATGAATGTTAATGCTAGTCTGTATCGTTGAGAGTAATGTATTGAAAATAATTAATAATTTTAATTTTGGCTAATATAAATTATAATGGATTTTAAGTGTTAAAAAAACTTTGTTTTTCTAGGTTTAAGTGTGTTATTGCAGGAAGGATACACAAAAGATTCTCTAGAAAAATCATGACGCAAAAACATAGTTGAAATCTCAAAAATAAATTTTAAATAATTTCTAAAGACCTTAATTTAAAACAAAGTTCCTTTTTTCTGTCTAAAATTTCAAAACCCAGGGGAATATCCTTTATACCACACTCACACTATCAAAACTATAATGAAAAATAGATCAAACCGATATCCTAAATGCATAGTGGAATTCAAAAAAGTTCAGCCTCGGTTCTCATTGATTTTAAATAGAAGAAATAGGTAATGTAACAGTGCTGTTCGTCTGTCATAGTCGACGATGACTACCCTCATCATATTAGTCCAGCGATGGCCGTCTGGTGTGTCCTCTGTTGACTTATTAGCCCTATTCTTGAACGAAATTTGCGTCCACATGTCGGACAAGAGATGTTTTAGTCCATGGCCCTTCATGACTTCATGGCCTGACGTTTGGTCTTGTCAGCATGTTGTCTATAAATAATGGAGGAAAATAAACTTTAAAATATTTGAAAAACAGGAAAGAGAAAAAGAGGTTATCATAGAATGACGTGGAAAAGGGAACTCTAGGCAGACACAAAAAAGTGGGTACAGCTTGGGAGACGAGCTCAAGACTAGGGTGCCTGGAGAGCCTCTGTTTGTGGCCTATGCTCCATTTTAGACGACAGATGATGAATGAAAAAATAAGATTAAAAAATGTGTAATACAATTTTCAGATGCAAATTAAAATACATTTATAAACACTTTTGTAATCACACGTTAAATTGAAAAAACACAGAAACCCATGTTTTTAGGTGTTAAATGGGTTGTGTGTTTTACAACAGGAAAAACCAACAAACTTTCGACATTATAAAATTTTAAAAATTCCATAATAGAAAAAGAATAGATAAGGATATTTCAGGAGCGCCCTTACTTTTAATATAGGGTGCGTGAAAGTGAAATTTAAAAAGAAAATAATTTAAAATGTGTAATTAATTTCACTAACTGAATATCACATCCGGAACATTTTGACGGTTGTCTCACTGAATTTTTTATTGCATTAAAATTTGAAGTGTTCAATTTATTATTATTTTTTTTTTTACAATGCTTATTAAATTTTATCAAACTGATCACAAACAATAGGAGTCGATAGTTCACAAAGGAAAAGTTCCGAGAAGCCGAGAGTTTTTTCCACAAACATACGTATTTGTAGAATCTAACAACGCAAGCGTAAAGTATAAATTAATTATACACAATATTTGAAAGTTAAATAACAACAAAAAATAATTACCACAGAACAGAATACTTAATCATAATTGAAAGACAGTTATTTATTTAAATTTTTCATGCTATTGATTCAACTTCATTGAGATAATTATATACATTTTCAAGTCATTATACAAACTTAAAGAAATGAAATGTATACAGTAATATAGGACATTAACTACTAAGGAATAGAACAAAGAATTAAATCAATGATATGACAATTCGGCTGACTAGCTCTTAAGTTACAGAGTTATGTCAAAAATATACGAGACATAGGAAATGGTCAAATAATCTTAATTTTATTTTTAGAACATTGGATAGGCTTAAACTTAAACATAAAGTATGATAATTAAAAATTGTATCATTATAACTTTAGCCCAAGTTTCCTAAACACCCGATAAAACTGGTAATCAATTGCAAACGTACATCCATTCACATGAAGGAGTGCACATTTGTATGTTTAAGAAATAACATATATAAAAAATCTGAATCCCACCGCCCCCCCCCCAATAGTTTTTGTTTGATTGTCATTTACATGTAATATTTTAATACATCTTAGACTAATTTTGAACTTAAAAAATCTTTGGTTTTAATATAAAACTGGAAAGGGTGCTGACATGACAATAATGAGAAACTTTTATTTAGATTCTGAAAAGGAGTATATAAATTGTATATTCGATTAACTGTTCATGCTTAAATATTTTCTTTTATCCTGTGATAAGTTTTACTTCAAAAGTTTCATGCCAAATAAATAGTTCATTGTTATTCATATTTATAAAATCTTATCTTAGATATACAGACGCTCCTTCTATGCAGAAGATAATTGCGTCCACAGACCATGAGAGATGATCTGTTGGCAAGTGATGCAGCGGTCACAGGCCACGGCTATAGGGGTTCCACGCATTACCCCAGCCGCCTAACTATTGTCTAGTTAGGTACCCATTCAGAGCTGGGTGACTCGGGGACTCCTCAGGCCACGAGAACAAATCCTCACCTTCGTGTGGATTCGAACCCGTGACCATCGGTATGACAGTCGAGAGCGCTACCTCTCGACCACCACGTCCCATTATTACATTTTTTTGTTTTCAGTGCCCAATAGCTTTTCAAAATGGGCTATCAAGTTTTTGTATACAAATTTTGTTAAGATCCCTTCATATAAACAGCTAACGCATACAAATATTTTTATATAGCTCATATTAGAAAAAAATATTTATTATGGCCCCATTCAGTGAAAAATGTAAAGTTGAACAAATCTTTTCATTTTTAACCTGCACAATACAGCACATATTTGTCATTTTTTGTCGATATCATTAATAATCGAATGGGGAATAAAAACTTATACATTTAAGAAAAAAAAAAACCATTTAGTGCCCCCCGGCCGCGAGGGAATGATTACAAAGATCTCAGAGCCCTATAGTATTTCATTATTGGCAGTAAAAATTGTATATACTATCTTTGAT
The DNA here is from genome assembly GCA_002072015.1 of Radix auricularia. Classification (NCBI taxonomy): domain Eukaryota; kingdom Metazoa; phylum Mollusca; class Gastropoda; family Lymnaeidae; genus Radix; species Radix auricularia. The sequence continues at coordinate 377,372 of MUZC01002595.1, forward strand.
AAAGATCCATCTATTTACACAGTAGCTAAGTCTTAAAACTATTTTTAAAGCTCATATTAAAAAAATGGAATTATGGGCACCCGGCGCCCCAAGAGTGTTAAATATAGAAACTAATACTGCCAGTAATCACCCAGGAAGCGTACTAAACTCTCAAAAGGTTTCATGACGATCGGATGCATGGTTTATAAAGGACGCACGCCCACACACACACACACACACGCAGGCACACACATTCACATCCCCCACACACACACAAAGAGACATATTTTCATTAAGGGTTACCAGTCCCAATTGGTGCAAGAAGTAGATTTTGAAACATTTGCTCATTTCAATTATGATCATATCTAATATATTAGCTACATTTGTTGAGACCATGTCACAGAATGGAAAAAAAAATATTAAAAGTTTACGAAAAGAAAATCAGGGCCCCCTGCCCAAAGAGATGAAGATTAAAGATTTAATTTACCATATAATTTTAAAATGGGCTATCAAGGTCATTAGACACCACGTTTGGTTAAGATCCATTCATTTTCCCAGTCGTTAACGCTTAAACAATTTGTATACATCTCAAATAGGCAAAAACAATATTAAGGGCCCCAAGGCCCAATCGGTGCAAGAGATTAACTATAAAATACCTGTTCATTTCAATCAAAAGCATGATATATATATTTAATATATTTCAAGGTTGTTTAAAATCCGATAGGAAATAAAGTGTTAAACGCTTACGAAAATAAAGATTTTGGGTTCCCGGCCACAAAGGAATGGACATTAAGGGTTGAACGCAGTATGATATTGTGATAGGGGTTATAAAATATATATGTACCTTGTTTGGTCAATATCCATTCATTTTCCAAGACCCTAAAACTTAAACTAATTTGAAGATAGTTCATATAAGTAAGAAAAAAACATTTAGGGCCTCCGGCCCCCCATGAGTGTGAATTCTAAAAAAAAAAACACTTTAACATTAACTATCCAGGAAGCGTACAATTTCTTACATTTTCAATTTGATCGGATGAATGGTTTATTGAGCTTTAAAAGATAAATATGCTTACATACATTACTTTTTATATTATATATATTAATTTTTTTCATGATGAACATTTGTTCAAAATAAAGGGATTGAAGCTGAAATATATTGAATTTTAAAACTTCCCTCGTTTTTTGCGGGTTTTACCCTAGTTATTATTATAAATAGTTATTTGCGCTTATACTATTCTTTATATCCCTCTTGATCAAGTAACATTTTTTTCTTTTAAATATTTATTTCTTTTAATCAAAAGGGAACATTTAATTATTTTTCTTTCATTACCGATAGATTTATAATTTAAAAAAAATATACATACATTTTAGAGACAGAGAACATAGAATATATTTTTTTTTAAAAAAGTCAAATCAACCACCTATTTTGAGACCTAGATATGTTTTCATCAAAATCAACTTCTATGAAAGTGTAAGATTTGTATTTCATTGGGTGTTTAAGTGGACTTTATATCCTTTTCCTCGTAAAAAGAAATCTTAGATATCCAATGGCATCAAGTTTTAAAAAATGTTTTTAAAACATGCATACTATTTATAGTGAGTTAACATATACATAACTACATTGCAAATGCACATTTACTTTTAAAGTACCAAAAAGTGATAAATTCTTGTTAATTTAAAATTTACTCGCGAGTTCAAAAGTTGTAACTTATAAATGGTATGCTCACATTTTCACAGATATCCTGACTGTGAGTTATATTTATTATTGAATTAATCTATTATACAATTTTAAAATCTTAAGAGTATTAATATAATTTTATTATAAAATCTTTCTTTAACTCCTAAACACTTATTCTTGGTTACTTAAAATCTATGAAAATAAAGATTAAATTTTGTTAATTAAGATGCAAATGGTTTGAATTATTGTCCTATGTTGATTTAGTCATCTTTTATTAGTCATCTTCATTTTCCGAGACAATTGAAGAACTACGATAGTCGAAGTCCGTTTCACTTGGATGTTCTGCTGCCCCAATGTGTTCAAAATTGTCGTGAGGTCTGCGAAAACTAAATAACAATGATTGTCAGTTAGAAGGTTAGAAGCGTTAAACCGACAACACGCACACAAACAAAAATATTTTTTTTATTGTGTTGAGTAACGAAACTTTTTTTTTGCAAAAAATCCGTTTTTGACTTAAACTTTACGATCTCATTTTCAGCTTTGACAGGAGAGACAGTTTAAAGTATATTAGACCTATATCTATTTTATTTTTTGCTATGAGAAAAAACAATTATTTCATTACTATTTGCATCTTAAATGACGCTATTGCAGATCAAGCTGTTTCCCACTGAAGCTTCTATAGTAATTTATCAAGATTTAACACGCTGGAATTGTTTGAAGACCGCAGTGGTTTTGGAAAAATTAAAGATGATATGTAAGAAAATTTCATTAACAGCGAAATATCAGTGGTCTGAAAAGCTGATGAAATTATGTGCCTTTTATGTCATACATATTTTGTTGAAAGCTTTCCCCCTACCTCCCCCCTCACCCTTGTAAATAAAACAGCACGTAATTTAACTTAATTTATTTTAAACCTGACAAAAGCAATAACAGCAGCTGTATTAACTTTCTGTATTAAATTAGACTTTATTTTAATAAGTATTTGTATTATCTAAAAATAGCAATAAAAGTGTGTGTTGTATCAGTACTAAATGATTGAATTTCATTATTTGTACGTATTTCTTTCGTATAAGTTAAGCCACATAAGTGCACTTGATGGGCAGCTTACATACATTTATCCTTTCCTTTAAACGGTGCTGTATGTAAACAGAAGATCTAATCTAATAATTTAAAGAGTGTATCTGACTGTACATTCTCCTTTGACTACATAGAAAAAAATAATTTAAAAAATGGAGATTAAACAAATGAAATCTAGGTTTACCTTTTACGTGTAAAAATAAGATCGTTTATTAGCGTAAAACCTATGTGATTAATATATTTTTTTCATTTTCTAAAAAATTTACAAACGATCAGCAGCCATTTTAGTTTTTGCTCTTTGTTTTACCATAATTAAAATCCTTAAAATAACAAATAAGGGCGTTGTGGTTGAGCGGCAGCGTGCTCAGCTGGCATTCCAAGAGTCATGGGTTTGATACTGGGTCAAGGCAGGATGTAGATCTCAAGGCTTAAGGGCACCCCTTGATCAAGCCAGCTCCAAATGGGTACCTGACATCAATTGGGAAAGTAAAGGCGGCGCTGCATTGCGCTAGCCACACAATCCCCTCGTATGATGTGGGTAAAATTCTAGTGAACGTTTCTTCACTTGCCCCATAGGTTTGCATTGTCTGAAAGGGGGACTTAACTTAATTTTACTTTTGTTACTTTAAAGTAAAGTCATCTTTTTAAAGAAAAATTGTCATTAGGAAATGTGGAGCTACGTCCAAAAGTCTCTATTGCCACAACATATGACACGACTGTATGAATAACACAATGTCCCGCTGCCTTAACTTTACCCAAACTTGTGTCAATACCCATCAAACTCGTAACATCTTTAATAAAATAATAATCATACGTTTTGTTTATGAAAGGTTTGACTTCGTAAAGTCTCTGCTTTCTGATTGTTTAGTACATTAAGTATTTTTGCCTGGGCTCCAAGAATAGTTCAAATTTAACAAAGCCAATTGGACAAAGCAAATTATACTGAAATTAATCATTCCTGATGATAGTAGCTAATAAAAAAAAAAAGTAACAGTCCTTTTACAGATAATAAGCTTTATTCTCAGAATTTAAAAACATAGTTTAACCCCTCTAAACACACAACTAAAACAGTTTAACGGTTCGATAGGATTACCTTGAGTCTGGTCTTGTGTTTGGTCGGATACAGCAAGCTCCGCTAGCAACAAGTAGCATGATTCCCGCTAATAAAACGTAGTAATACCACAGAGAACTAAGTTTTTTGGATGGCAATCTTGTGTCGGAAATCTTGTCCAGTGTCCTTTTATCTGCTTCTGTAGACGTAATGTCTTTGTTTCCTGTTTAAAATTTTTAAAAACATTCTTTTAAAAAAGAATATTAGTTTAACGTCTTGTAAAATATACACTATTAGTTAATCTTGGGTGTAAATTTTTGTTCTCAAAAAATAAAAATGGCTATTTAGTTTTACACGCAAACAAAATGTATTATATATATATATATTATAGGCACTGTGTGAGATCAGGCATTCTTTAGAATACCTAGGCATTTCGTTAGGGCAAGGTGTAAAAAGAGGTACTACAAAATAAAGAACATTATGTACGCTCTTTGTTATTTTCTCGAGATCTTCGTCTATTTTCACATCTTGTAAATCATCGTCAGGTGGGGACGACGTTGTGAGGCCTACTTTACCGTTGCAGCCAAAGAGAGCTTAGCGTAGTGATCTTTTAATCCCAGAATGGTCAGCTCTAACCAGCTCACCATAAACAATGGCCAAATGGGCTTTATGGACTACATCAAATATCTCGGAGTTCGCGACGTAAAGCAAAGTGGCACTTACACCCTCTTTAACAGGGTAGTTTAACTTACTCTTATTTTCAACTATCATGACGTCATTGTGTTTCACCAACTAATAGTACCGTGGCACTTGCTTAGTGATAGTCTTATCCATTTTCACATCGTCCATCAATTTTTGGTTACAGTTTTGGTTTTACAAAACGCTGTTTTTAGCAGCATTGGCTCTTACTTCAGAGAACTTATCCTAGAACTGTCACTGCATGTCAACATGGTGACATTCCTATCATATCATTACATTCTGTCACGACATGGTCACACAGCAATCCAAGGGGAAAGTTATAGGAGAACGTGTATCGAATCTCAGCAGGATGATATGAACTGATTTCATGAGAAGAATTTTGGCAATATTGTCTGTGATTTGGAAGCGGAACCTCGTACCGGCTAAACGCTGTCTTACGATAACTTTCAACACTCACAGGCTTCGTTCGCCATCATCAAATAACGACCAAAGCACCACCACCAACATCAGTGGCTGGAACAATGGCGGGGGTACCTCAATTGCATACTTTGCCCGACGAAAACTCAGCATTCTATAGAATGTCTAGGCAATGTATCAAATGGCAATCATTTCATACTTTGCCTAAAACCATCAGACATTCTAAATGATGTCTAGGCATTCTATAAAATGTATGAATTTCACACTTTGCCTGTAATATATATATATATATA